>BPTQ01000006.1:139054175-139226677 GCA_019973895.1 Chrysanthemum seticuspe
TATACGTCATAGACAAACAAACTATGATATTAAGACAATTTAAAGATTAAAACAGAAGACTCTGATATTAAGATGGAATTATAAAATTTTCTCTGATTTTTTTTTAATATTTAGTTTCAGAAACTCTGATATTAAGACAATATCATATATTAAAGACAACTAACTTTGATATTAAGACAAATATCATATTTGAGTATCTGTTTGACTAAAGAAACTATAAAAAAAAAATACATATATTAAATACATATATCATGAAATTTAAACACACCGTGATATTAAATAAAAATTGAACAAGTAACTCTGATATTTGAGTTAGGATTTTGATACTCTGACATTAACACAAATATCATATATTAAAAATATGAAATTTAAATAAAAATTTGATACTGCTGTTAAAAGATAAGTTACTACTGCTTACAACATTTGGTATAAAAATTATAAAAATAACATCATATTAATTTTTACTAACTGAGTGAGAAATTAAAACATTTTAAATTAAATAACATAACTAAATTAAAATTATTTAGTAAATTTAAATAAAAACAAAAATATATTTTAAAAACAACATGAATTAAAAAAAAAGCAACATTATTGAAAAACTATATTAAAATTAAATGTAAAACTTTGACATAAATTGATATTTTAAGTCTCGAGGAAGAATTTTTCATCACTATCTGACATGTATGTCAGTGTGTTATGCATATATCTTTTTCAAACAGATACTCAAAATATGTATGTCAGATAGTAAATTTAATTTAATTTTAGCTCTTATTGAATATAGATTGAAATTACTTAATAAATGTAAACACATACTCAAATATATACGTCGAAGGCAAAACTAAGTCTGATATTAAGACAATATTAATATACATACCTCATTAGAACATGCAATTATAAAAAAAATTGATTTTGTTTTTAAATAGGATGTGAATATTAATATTTTGTTTAAGAAACTCTGATATTAAAACAAAGTCATATATTAAGACAACTAACTCTGATATTAAGGCAATATCATATATTAAAAAATGTGAAATTTAAGTAACACATCTTTATTAAAATAAAAATACAAAAATTAATATCAATTTTTTTTTATCTAATTAAATTAAAGTTATATTCATTAATGTCTTGTGTATTGTCAAAATCAACTTTAAAGATTAGAACAGATAGAGTAATATTTTGTGTCTCGAGGAGATATCTTTAACCACTATAAAAATAATATCCGACAAACTTTGATATTAAGACAAATATCATATATTAAAAATTATGTAATTTAAACACACCGTGATATTAAATAAAAAAAGAACAAGTAACTCTGATATTTGAGTATCTGTTTGACTAAAGAAACTATAATAAAAATACAAGTATGTCAGTGTGATATTAAATAAACTATTAAGACAACTAACTTTGATATTAAGACAAATATCATATATTAAAAAATATGAAATTTAAATAAAAATTTCAATGGTAATTAATTTGATAGTTTATCTTCAAAACACATTCATATTAAATAAAAAATGGAAACAACTAACTATCACATTAGAATTTGCAATTATAAAATTTTCTTTGATTTTGTTTTTAAATAGGATGTGAAGATTAATATTTTATTTCAGAACTCTGATATTAAGACAATATCATATATTAAGACAACTATCTCTGATGTCAAGGCAATATCATATATTAAAAAATGTGAAATTAAAAAAAAAAAAATCAATGGTATCAGATGTGATTTTAAGACATTAATGAAAAACTATATTAAAATTAAATGTAAACCTTTTACATAAATTGATATTTTGAGTCGGTGTGTAATGCATCTATCTTTTCAGGATATAATTTATTGTGATATTAAGACAATATTAATAGATAGAAAAAAAAATCTAAGTGTTATTTACTAGTGCTTATTCAAGTTTTTATATGTTTTTTTGATCTGATATTATTGACAGTTTAATATCACTGTACAAGTGTACATCAACACTTTGTTTATATAGTGTTTCAAATTCAACCCTTATCCAGAAACGTTCTACTGAATATCAAAAACCTAACGTAAATCTTCATTTCTATAACTCAAAAAGACAAATCCAACTTCCAACAATACCATGTTGATCAATCGTATTAGCAACATGCCAGATATAGTGATCATTAATATTTTGAATCGATTGCCTTTGTTAGAAGCAGTGAGAACCTCTAGTTTAGCCCGAAACTGGAGGTCTAAGTGGACATTGCTCACCGATGTCATAATTGATGAGGATTTCTTTTATTATTTAACATATGAGTTTGATGGGAGGCTTGTTACTAGACTCTTAAAACGGCTTATAGGTCCAATAAGAAAGTTTGTCTTCTCTGTAGAGCCAAGATCAATGCTTGGAAGAGACAACTTTCATTATGAAGAGATTCGTGAGTGGCTCTTGTTTTTGGCTGAGCATGGAATTGAGGAGTTGATTATTACAAATTGGTATGGTGACCCAGTTACGTTCCCAACCCAACTTTACTCTCGTATCGAATTGAAACATATGGTACTTCATCTTTGTACTATGGCTACTTTGGAATATTTTCATGGCTTCCCAAATCTACTGAGCTTAGAATTAATTCATGTCAATTTTCTAAGCGGTACAGTTTGGGACTTTATTGCTGGTTGTCCCTCACTTGAGTCTCTTAAAATGAATCGTCCTAGTACAAACGAGATGAGACTATGGGATATTGCAAAACTTAGGAATTTGAAGAAGTTAGATTTGAGTTTCAGTCTTTATAATGTTGTGACGACAATCACAACATCCGATATCTTTCACCTGACAAGACTTCAAAATCTTGAGACCCTTACATTGGATTTTGGTGACTGCACGGTAAGAACAATCTGAATTTTACAACTTATAATTTTACAATGTTAAAGAAATGTGTAACACTAATGAAATTTAATTTTTAAAACTTGTTGTAGTTGATACACGAAGCTAATTCTAGGATGAATGTTCCTTTTGTATCCCTGATTAACCTTAAGCTGTCCAATGTCGATTTTGGGAATAGTGTTATGGTAGCGTTCACTATTATAATGATTCGGGCATCTCCAATTTTGAAAATGCTGGATATCAGATTAAGTGTAATGTTGTATTGCATATGTATTAAATAAACATTCCTAAATTGCCATGTTTCGTATCTCAATACTATTTCATTTTTCAGGCTGCAAACACGCTTAGTGTTTTACCTTTGGAACATTTTTCTAATGTTGTAGATAGAAACACATTCAGCCATGGCCAGCTACAGACCGTGGTATTTCGAGCTTTTCCTAGAACAGAGCATGAATTAACTTTAATAAAGTGTATACTTGCGTGTTCCCGGTCGCTAAAGACAATCAATATCAGCCAAAGCGATAGGAGTCATGATAGGAATGAAAATATCAAGAACAACTGGGAGTTGGCTAGGAAGCTGTTGAAACTCCAACGAGCTTCCCCCACAGCCATGGTAGATTTCTTTGAGTGATTTTAGTTTATTTGTCGGTTGAATAGGCTATGACAATTCATATTGCAATAATAATTGATTTTCAACTTTATGTTCTTCTTCATCTTAAATTCTTGCATAGAATTTGAATTTTAAATAGTATGATAATATCATAATATATGAATTGATTAATCTTTGAAATTTTACTAACTCTGATATTAATTGAAATTTTACTAACTCTGATATTAAGACACTCTGATAGTGTTAGGAATTAGAAATTTCAGGTATTAAAGAGTCGGTCACCTCAAGTATATGTAATCGTTAGAAAGCTCGTAGTCGTAGTTATTTTAAGTTAAGTAGTATTTAGTTATGTAACACCGTGGAGGACGGACGGGTCTTTACCCACTGTATGCCTGATCCACAGCCCGTTGTGTGGCGTTTTATGTAAGACTATAAATACTCTCTACCTCCCAAGGTAGAGAGTCGGAGCTCATAATAATATCTTTCACTTTCTCTCACTAAGTTCCCTAAACCTCTAACTTTCTCTCTCTAGAATTCCACTTATACGCCCACTTTGTGTTATGGTTTGATGTGTAAGTGAAAACCAATATATTACAATTGGTATCAAGAGCCATGGTTAGATCATATCTTGCACATCTTTGTATTTCTAGTGGTTTTTAGGTGGTTTTTGAGTTGGAAAAAGTTTAGTGGTTTGTGCATCATTTGGTTGATTTCTTGTGTTAAAGCTTGGATTTTGTTAGTACTTTTATGTTTAGAATCATCACAAGTGTTTAGGTTTTCATTTGGTAAGCTTGAATCATCTTGGTTGGGTTGTTTTTGGATTGAAAAGTGATGTTTGTGATGTTTTCTTGCTAGCGACTTGACCTACGGATTTCTTTCTTGCTAGCGACTTGCTTTACATTTTTTGTAGCGAGTTACAGTTAGTGGAGTTAGCGACTTAGGCCTAGCGACTAACAGTACAAGTAGTGGATGCTCCACTACGGGTAGCGACTTGGTGTTAGCGACTTGGTAAGTAGCGAGTTGCTATTTAGCGACTTGATTCCTTAGCGACTTGTATCTTAGCGAATTGCTGCCAAAATTTTGCTAGCGATTAGAGGCTTAGCGAGTTGCTATTTAGCGACTTGTCTTTTGTTTAGCGACTTGGGACTTTAGCGACTTGGTGGAATAGCGAATTAGAAGATAGCGACTTGGTGCATAATTTTCTAGCGACTTGGGTGATTTCTTTACGGTTTTCTCTTGATTTAGTAAAATCCCGTGAAAGAATCTATTTCCCGGTTTAATCATAGAGTTATAAAATCCCATTTAATTTGTCATCATGTCTACCAACGTTTCTACAATCATCTCCACTGTTGCCGAGGATGTTCAAGCAGCTGGTTCAGATACTCGTCCACCCATGCTTGACAAAACTGACTATGATTCTTGGGCTCAACGAATCAGATTGTACTGTCTTGGAAAGGAAAATGGAGTCAACATTCTCAAATCCATTGATGAAGGACCGTATCGAGTTGAGACGACTAGAGATGTACTTGATACTGCTGAAGATGGAACTCTGATTTACGGAATGGACAGACCAAAGATGTATGATGAGCTTGATGATAAGGAGAAAAAGAGATTCGATGCTGATATCAGGGCTTCTAACATTGTTCTTCAAGGTCTTCCTAAAGACATCTACAAGCTGATCAATCACAACACCGAAACAAAGGCAGTATGGGATAATGTCAAGATGCTTTTCTCAGGTTCTGAATTAACTATGGAAGACAGAGAATCACAACTCTATGACGAATTTGAACACTTCAAGATGAAACCAGATGAGAGTGTCTATGAGTACTATGTGAGATTTCATAAGTTGGTGAATGATATGAGGAACATCATAATGACTATGCCTAACATTCAGCTGAACTCAAAATTTGTGAACAACATGAATCCCGAATGGCACAAGTTTGTCACCTCTGTGAAGCTCACTAAAGGATTGAAGAATACAAACTATGAGCAACTCTATGCCTTCCTCCTTCAGAATGAGAGACATGCTATGTTTGAAAAAATGATTCTTAATCAGTTCAAAACCAACCAGGGAGAGACAAGCTCATCTAATGACTCAACTGCCTTCTACTCAAACATCGGAATCACAACCAAAGCCTCACAAGTCATACCCATGGGTAATGGTAATCACAAACTCATTCCTGATCCTATGTTCAAACAAGCTGATGCTGATGCACACGTGGGTAACATCATTAATCAACTAGCTCTTCTGATTAGTCAAAACATGAATTCTCTCCCACAAACCAACAACAACCTCAGAACAGCATCTAACCCACACAATCAAGCTACTGTTAAAGATGGGAGGATCGTGGTGCAACCAGTTCAGGAAAGACAGTATGATCAGGGAAGAGGTGGAGCTGGTAGAGGTTATGTTGGTAATCAGAATCGAGGAAGGAATGGTAATCAAGGTCAAGCTAAGCCGATCAAATGTTATAACTGTGGTGGTGAGGGACACATTGCAAGGAACTGCACATCTCCAAAACGTCCACAGAATGCTGATTACTTCAGAGATAAGATGCTGCTTGTACAAGCTCAGGATAATGGTGCTGCTTTGGATGAAGAGGAATTGTTGTTTCTTGCTGAGGGCAATGCCAAGACCTATGATGCAGATGTGGATGAGCAGCCTATTCAGGAGATAGGTCACAATCATCAGAATGCCTTTCAAGTCGCTGATTGTGATGCATACGACTCTGATGTGGATGGTGGACCTACTGCACACATAATTTTTATGGCTAGCATTTCTCCAATGGTCTCTCCCAAGGTCTCTTCTTCACCACAAGCTGGTCCATCCAAAGATAAACTCATCTCAGAGGTACTAAAACTATACGATGATGCTGATGTGCAAAAGATGCATGACAAAGTACTATCAACTGAAACTATTGAATCAAATATTGAAAATATGGGTAATATCAATGTTGTCCCATATGATCAATATGTGAAACAAAGTGAAAGTGAAGTTGTACCAAGTGATGCATCTTCTGCAGTCAACAATGACTATGTCTTTGATGAATACACTGCATGTGCCCCTGATGATTCTGTAATTTCTGAACTAAATGCCTATAAAGAACGTGTTGCTATTTATGAACAACGTGCAAAATTTGAGTTGACCACTCGTGAGCAGGAAATAGACGACCAAGTGCGTACAATCATTAGAAAAAGTAATTTTCGAGAAGAAGTATTAAAACAAGAGTTAAATTCCTTGCAAGAAAAGCTTTCTAAAACTGCTAAGCAAAAACAAGAACTTCAAGAAAATGTGAAAATGCTTAAGCAAGAATTTAATGCAAAGGAATCAAAACTCTTGAAAGATTTTTCTAATCTGAAAACTTTGAAAAACAAACTGGAAAACAAGTTGTACATACAAGGGAACACCATTCAGACTGCTCACATGATCACTAAGCATAGAGTTCTAAGCGATAAGCATAGTGTTCCCATTATAGATAAACCCAACCCTGAGTACGGGAAGATAGCAAAAGCAGCTCAAAGTGTGATCTATGATGGCAATGAGATTCTTAAACCTAGACAAAAACCTAGTTGCTTTGAGTGCACAGAGGAAGATAAGAAATTAGATGAAATCACTAGGGAGAAAATGAATAAGAAACTAAATGATCCTAAATGCAAAGAGAAGAAAGTAATTATCACTCCCCATGACTACAAAAAGGAGAATTGGATCTCCTTGAACAGGTTTAAGCCTCAAACATTGTTGACTCCCGAACAAGTGTTCTGGAAAATGGACTTAGATAAGCAGAAAGCAGAAAATATTGTTGAAACAAACCCTCCCCTTTGGAAAATGCCTAGAGCGACTGTGTATCCTCCTAATACACCAATGCATCTTGTTCCTAGAACAATTGCCACTAAAAGCAAGACCTTAATTAGCCAATATGTTATCTTTCAACTATTTGTTGATTTTGAGAAAACTTGCAAGAAAAGGATCACACCCACTGGTATAACTGAAGGAGAAAGGGGTTTTGAGCAAATGAAAGAATGTTATTTAACTGAGGTCATGCCTTTCTTTAAACTTCTAAAAGATCACTTTGAGAGTCTTAAAAAGGGGATAGATACTGATATTAAGGGAATAGAAAAGGAATTTGATGCAATGATAGTTGAGGTTAGTGACTATGAGTGAGCACTAAAATATAATGAGATTGAGAGGAAGAACTTGCATACACTAAATGAGAGCCTGATTTCTGAATGTATTGCTCAAGATGTGTTCTACACTGCTACTAACTGTTCTATTACTGCTTCTCGATTCCATGAACTGTCTGTTGCTTTGAAAGTCTCCCATGATCGTGTCATTGAGCTTGAAAAATCTAATTCTGAACTAAATGAGAAGATTGAACTGGATGATCACGACAATTTGGTTAAACATTTTTCTAAACTAGAAGTTGAGCATTTTAATTTACAACTAAAATATCATCATCTTAAAGAAAATTTCAAAACTTCAAATATCAAGACATCCTAAGATGCTCCAGAGTTTGATGCAGTTTTTCAAATTAACAAACGTGATGAACAGATTCAAGCTCATTGCAACACAATCAAAAAGTTGAAAGCCCAAATCTCTCAATTAAAGGGTCAAACGAACAATGTGACTGGTCCCCAAATGCCTCCTCCTTTAGATCCTCAGAATTCTCAAAACTTTCATCTTCAAAACTTAGTAAATGCTTTACAAAAGGAAAATGAGGTTTTTCTTGAAGAAAATGAAAAGGTTAAACGTCATTTCAATGAATTATTTGAATCTATAAAGGTCACTCGTAACAAAAATAACGAAACGGTAGCCTTGTTACAAAAAGAAATTGAGAATCTAAAGAGTCAGGTAAAAGGAAAGATGCCAATGACCAATGGGGAGAATGGTGTATCAAAGGTACATGTCTGTAATAAATATGCTTTGTCTGTGAAATATGTTCCTCCTCATCTTAGGAATAACAAACTTGCTATTCAAACATATTTCTCATACCTTAAGGACAGCTTAGAATGTCTCCGTGAGATTGTAGAAGTGGATAAGTTAGAGAAACCAGATGATAATGCAATTGGCCATGCATGCTTATATGCCAAACGATCTCAAGAACTTCTAGAATGCCTAATTACAATATGCCCTAAAACCTTAGGTGAGCAAGTCAATCCCTTGATACCGTGTTCTATGCCTAGTGTCAAGCATGCAAGTCATTCAATGCCAAATATTATGAATATGAACCCTAATGTGCCTTCAAGTAGTTCAGATTTCAAATCGGTTAGTGCTAAGAATGTGAACTCGAGTGTGCCCTCTAGGTGTTTAAATCCCTGCTACTCAAGTGTTAAAAAAGTTAATCTTAGTGTGCCTGCATGTAGCTCAGATCCCAGCACATCTAAACAGGTGAAGCAAATAGTAGCCAAACCAACTAATGTTCCCATTCCCTCTACAGGAGTAATCAGTGACATTAAAGCAAGCAGGTCAAAGTCTCAAGACAATACAAGGAAGGACACGACCTCGCGAGCTAAGAATGTGCATTGGAAGAAAGTAGAAGACCTACCTAGGAACTTTAAGTTTGGGCCGAATAAAACGAATCGTGTTGATTCTAGTATTAGCCATAGGCGTACTGTAATTAATTCGAATTCTGATACTATTTGCAAACCTTGTATTGATGTTTGCTTGAATTCTGTTTCTAATCATGAATGTGGTGTTAATGTTTTGCCTAATGATGTTAATTGTCCAGTTAATATTGTTAATGCTAAAAATCATGCTAAGAAGGCTAAAAGGCAAAAACGAAAGAAAGTTAGAAAACAGTGGAAACCCACAGGAAGAACATTTAGTAAGATAGGCTATCATTGGATACCTGTTGGTCATAAGAATAATCAGACAATGCCCACTAGAAAATGGATGCCTACTGGTAGAACTATTCCCTTAAGAAGTGAGCACACTTTGAATAGGGCTAATACAGACTCTAGTACTACATCTATTCATAATGATTCCATTGCCTTAATTTCTGATATGAATGCTTCTATTTCTGATGTGGGTGTTCCAACCATTGTTACTAACCAAATGGAACCCATTCTTGCATGGGGATCCCAATTATCCAGTTATCCATTCTTGTCTGTGTTCAACTGCAGATCATTCAAATCGTTCTGTGGTACCTGGACTCAGGCTGTTCCAAGCATATGACTGGCGACCGGTCGCGGCTCATGAACTTCGTGAGCAAATTCATCGAGACAGTTAGATTCGGGAACGATCATTTCGGTGCAATCATGGGTTATGGAGATTATGTTGTTGGCAAAAGTGTTATCTCCAGGGTTTACTATGTAGAAGGTCTTGGACATAACTTGTTCTCTGTTGGTCAATTCTGCGATTCTGATCTAGAAGTAGCCTTCAGAAAACATACCTGCTTCGTTAGAGAACTTGATGGTAAGGAACTTTTAAGAGGTTCACGTGGTTCAAATCTATACACCATCTCTATCGAAGATATGATGAAGTCTTCTCCAATTTTCTTGTTGTCAAAGGCTTCTAAAACAAAGTCATGGTTGTGGCATCATCGTCTCAATCACTTGAACTTCGGCACCATCAATGATCTCACCAGAAAGGACTTAGTTGTAGGTTTACCTAGACTCAAGTATGAAAAGGATCATCTTTGTTCAGCATGTCAATTGGGAAAAAGCAAGAAGTATGCCCATAAACCCAAACCTACTAACTCTGTCACAGAATTTCTTCATACAATTCATATGGATTTATGTGGACCAATGAGAGTGCAGAATATCTTCGGGAAGAAATATGTGTTAGTTGTGGTTGATGATTACTCTAGATTCACCTGGGTCAAGTTCTTAAGGACAAAGGATGAAACTCCTGATATCATCATCAAACTCATCAAACAGCTGCAGGTTCGACTTAACAAAACAGTCAGAATAATCCGAACAGACAATGGAACTGAGTTTGTCAACAAACAACTCAGTGAATTTTATGAAAGCGTTGGAATCAGCCATCAAAGAAGTGTTCCACGAACTCCTCAACAGAACGGTGTAGTTGAAAGACGAAATCGAACTCTTGTAGAAGCCGCTAGAACAATGCTGATTTACTCAAAGGTTCCAATGTTTCTCTGGGCTGAAGCTATTGCCACTGCATGCTACACACAAAATCGTTACCTGATTCACACTTTTCATAGAAAAACTCCATATGAACTTGTCCACAACAGAAAACCTAATCTCTCTTTCCTTCGTGTGTTTGGTGCATTGTGTTATCCAACTAATGAGGGACAAGACTTAGGCAAACTTAGAGCTAAAGCAGACATTGGAGTATTTGTAGGGTATGCTCCAAACAAAAAGGGATACCGAATCTACAACAAAAGAACCCGAAATATCATGGAAACAATTCACGTTACGTTTGATGAGCTGACCGGTCAAATGGCTCCTGGACAATCCAGTTCAGGACCCATACTTCAAAACAGTCCCATTGGTTCATCCCTTGTTCCAAACTCTTCTCAAGAAACTCCATATGTACCTCCATCTGAAGATGATTTAAAGAAATTGTTTGATCCTATGTTTGATGAACTTTATGATCCAAGTACTAATGAGGTGTCAATTCCTACTACAGAGGCTGCTCATATTCCTGTGAATGAAGTCAATCCCTCAGTCTCAATATCTTTAAGTCAAGAAGCACCTGCTGCTGATCCTTCAGTCTCATCAACAAATCATCATTCTTCAAATGTACATCATGGAAATGTTTCTGGCATCAATGATGAAGTTAATACCTTTGCTACTCCTGAAGATGCTCCATTTGAAAACATATTTGCTCCTGAATCTTCATCAGAACCATCTTCTTCAGGAGACATCGACTCTGCTACTTCAGTCCCTCAACAACTACCACATGAACACCTCAGAAAATGGACTCACGATCATCCATTAGACAACATCATTGGAAATCCTTCTCGTCCGGTATCCACTCGTAAACAGCTTGCTACTGATGCCTTATGGTGCTTTTTTAACTCTGTACTCTCAAAGATCGAACCTAAAGATGTTAAAACTGCTATGAATGAAGACAGCTGGTTCAATGCCATGCAAGATGAAATTCATGAGTTTGATCGATTAGATGTATGGGAATTAGTACCAGCTCCAGATTGTTCTATGATCATTGCTCTTAAGTGGATCTTCAAAGTGAAGCTTGATGAGCATGGTGATGTTTTGAAAAATAAGGCTAGGTTAGTAGCTAAAGGTTATCGTCAAGAAGAAGGTATTGACTTTGAAGAATCTTTTGCTCCAGTTGCTCGAATCGAGGCAATCAGAATCTTTTTGGCTAATGCTGCTAGTAAGAACATGGTAGTCTATTAGATGGATGTGAAGACGGCATTTCTGAACGGAGATCTTAAAGAAGTCGTCTACGTCAGCCAACCTGAAGGATTTGTAAATCAAGAGCATCCTACTCACGTTTATCGTTTGAAGAAGGCTCTTTACGGGTTAAAGCAAGCTCCTAGGGCATGGTATGATACACTGTCAAAGTTTCTTCTATCTACCGGATTTAGCAAAGGAGCAGTTGATCCAACATTGTTCACCAGGAAGTCAGGCAAACATTTAATTCATGTTCAAATTTATGTTGATGATATCATCTTTGCCTCGACTGACCCCAATGAGTGTGACCGTTTTTCAAATGAAATGAGTTCAAAATTTCAAATGTCAATGATGGGACAAATGTCATTTTTCTTGGGATTACAAATTTCACAAAGTCCCGGAGGCATTTTCATAAATCAATCTAAATATGCAACTGAGATATTAAAGAAATTTGGATTTGATTCAAGTGACCCTGTTGACACTCCCATGATTGATCGAACCAAACTAGATGAGGACCACTCAGGGATCATGATTAACCAAACGAAATATCGTAGTATGATTGGATCCCTGATGTACCTCACTGCTAGTAGACCAGACATCTTGTTCGCTGTTTGCATGTGTGCTAGATACCAGGCTAAGCCTACTAAAAAGCACCTTGAAGCGGTTAAACGGGTCTTTCGGTATCTCCAAAGAACCATCAATATGGGTCTTTGGTACCCGAAGGACACCGGTATGTTACTAACAGCCTATGCAGATGCTGATCATGCAGGGTGTCAAGATACTCGTCGAAGTACATCTGGAGGTGCTCAGTTTTTGGGTGATAAGCTTGTGAGCTGGTCTTCAAAGAAGCAAATGAGTACTTCTATTTCCTCTATAGAGGCTGAATACATAGCCATGTCATCTTGTTGTGCTCAAATCTTATGGATGAGATCTCAATTATCTGACTATGGCTTTGAATTCAACAAAATCCCTCTGTACTGTGACAATAAAAGTGCTATTGCTCTCTCGTGCAACAACGTTCAACACTCAAGAGCAAAGCATATCGACATTCGACATCATTTCATCAGGGAACAAGTGGAAAAAGGTGTGGTGGAACTCTATTTTGTGAGGTCTGAATATCAGTTAGCAGACATCTTCACCAAAGCTCTTCCAAGAGAACGTTTTGAGTTCATACTTCCACGACTAGGCTTGAAAAGCCTTCAACCAGAAACACTCAAACGTCTTCAGGAGGAAGACGAGGAGTAAAGGTCTATGCTCATCTATCTCTTGTATATATCTATTCGAAAAAACAAATACAAAATTATAAAATCCTCAAAAAATCAAATAGAAAAATATAAAACCTTCAAAATCCATAAAAATCTGAAAAATTCGAAAATTCTTCAAAATATATATATATATATATATATATATATATATATATTGTCAACTTGTTATGTTTTTCTCGGTTCGATAATATCTACGGTCTTTGTGCTGTCATTCAAATAATGACACGGGACTTTAGATGTTGTTCGAATTCTTTAAAGTATATATATATATATATATATTTTTTTTTTTTTTTTTTTTTTTTGAGAGAAAGAGAAACAATGGTTTATTGTCATTTCAGGCAGTAACCCGCTTTTCAAAGAAAGAACAGAGCCATGTTTTTTTCATGTTTTTCAAGATTTGAGAATTTGTTTGAACATTCATCAAAAGCCTTCTTATCAACCAAATTCCATGCTCTGATTCTATTAACATGTTATCTGCTGAAAACAAATTGTTTTGAAAAATAACTCGGACTCTATCTTTGATAATCATCTGGACTTATTTGTCAAAATATCAATCTCTCAATCAACAACCTATGTCATTGATTGAGGGGGAGAATGATTTCAATTAAATTAAAAAGTTATTTGGCATTAAATTGTTTTCAAAAGATATTCATGCATGTTTTACCAATGGAGTTTAAAGTCTTTAAATCCGATCCTTATCAGTTAAAACGCTTTCATAATCAAGTCACAATTCTCCTTAAAAGCTTTCAAAATCAATTTAAATCTATAAGAGATCACAAATCTCAAATGATTTGATAATTGTGATCGGGGGAGAATGTGTGATTTAAATTGGATTTAAACTGATAATAAGGGAAATGGTTTTATAAGGATGAACATGCTCTCCTTCCCACATGTGACAAACGATTTCAAATTTTTCCATGCACATGTTGAGGGGGAGCATCTATCTTAAACCTATGATGTATAACGTGATCACTTATCTCAATGTGCAGGTTCCCTCTAGTATGTGCAAAACTCTTTTCAAATCTCGAGGCACATATTGAGGGGGAGCAAAATTATGAAAATCTCATCCTTCCCCAAAATGCTTTATCTACTTGTCTTGATTAGGGAAGTGATGTTGATATCTTTTAGAAAATGGTAATCAAAGAAGTTAATTCTTTCTCTTACCTCCATGTGCAAAATGATTTCAAATATTTGATGCACATGTTGAGGGGGAGTTCTCGTTCTAAAAATATCAAAAACAATTCAGGTACAAAATGTTTTGATAATATATCACAAGTATCTGGATTGATTTTCAAATGGTTTCTCAATTGGTTCCAATGGCAGATGAACAATACCAAATAGACCGACCAACTTTACTTTATGTACGGTGATATAAGGATGATAAGGTTAGGTATTGGTTCCCATGATCCGCCAGAACCGGAGGGATCTACCCAGGGACAATCCACTAGTTAGTGTAGAAGTCCTTAGGTATGATGATAAAAGGAGAAAAGTGAGATATGGGAAGAGTGCGGTCTGAGACAGAGCAAGTACTGGAACAAACCCAACAAGGTTCTTGCTATGAAGTCTCGGTAAGCACTGAAGGGGTTGAAGAATTAAAAAGAATTGAATGAGAAAAGGGTGAAAACAAATAGCCCTCCATTTATTCAACCTTAGGGCAGAAACCGGGTTCAATTCATATGCTACTGATGGTAACATCGGTATTGAAGACAAGACGTCATGGACCCAGTGACGCACTGCACTTCAACTTTCCAAACCACTCAAGTTCCTCTTAAAAGGACTTGTTTCATTCTCACGGGGAACCGACATTATCTATCGACTTTCTCTTAGAGATTGTTGATATTGGAGAAGGAGACCCTCTCCCTAGTCTCCGGCACAGGATCCAAAAAAAAAAAAATATGCACAAATTGAGTTTAGAGCCACGAGATCATCAATAAATCTCATTAGGACACTTTCAATGAAGACTCTCTGTTTCACACAATGTGGAAAGAGAGATTATATCTTGAGTCCTACGCATTATCCTTGTGGTTTTGCCAGAACATCCGAGTAATATGTGAACATATTCACAGTGAAGATGGAAAACCTTCTGGAGCCAACATCAAACAAGCTCCTGGTAGGTGGCATGTGAGATCTATTATATAGATCAACCATGTGACAACTGAACAGAAACAATGGGGCGATTCTATCTCTTGAATCAATCCTGGTTCAGGTTATGGATTGACGGATACCTTTGAAAAACCGGTCTTTGTGCTTAAAAACTCTTTTCTTTAGCAAATCGACCGTGTACGGATATTTCAAATCAAAAGGTGTTTTATGATTGATAATTGATGTTCATTAAAAACCTTCGTTGTATTGCAAAAACAATTTCTATTGAGCAATACACGACTGTTTTTCAAATCTCTTTTCATCAATCAGTGGACTTAAATTCGCTGGTTCACTCACTCCGTGTTGTCTTCTTTGAGATGTTCCGGTTTGAGAACAGCTAGAGCAGCTGCGAAACCCTGTCAAGGAAATTCTTCGGAATTATACCTGATCACAGGCAGTACTTGTACTGATCAACGGGGAACCGTGGGCCGTGTACCTCAATTCAACGAAAGTGATCAAAGACACTTTCGTGCAATTTATTGCTAACTGTTGTATGCAGGTACACCCGACGTTTGTAGCTGATCAGAATGAAGCGGTCAATCCATAGCCGCATGCTCACTTAACACATTCATCTCAAAAGAAATCATGATTAGTGCATCAATGACTCTGATATTTTCACTCCATGCTTCTGCTACGCTGCTGCCAATATCATGAATTATCGAAAGCTTCCGCTACTCTGATGAGAAGATATCATGATCCAGAATGTGAGCATGTCGGTCCGAATGTCACAACATCACAAAATTCCAACACCACAATGGATGTCTCAGAGATTTTTCATAGCTGATGATCTCAAAAGCTGGCTCAAATTTATTATCACGTGGATCAGTAAAAGACCTCCACCTTGAGTAACCAAACATGCAATGAGAAGAATCAATGACTACGAGCTTCGGAGCAAAGTACTACATCAAGAATGCAAGAACAATTGTTAATGACATATCTGTTTGTATTCAATGTAATTTTAGTATATGTTTGAGGTGACCTCCCTTAGGGGGAGATTGTCAGGAATTAGAAATTTCAGGTATTAAAGAGTCGGTCACCTCAAGTATATGTAATCGTTAGAAAGCTCGTAGTCGTAGTTATTTTAAGTTAAGTAGTATTTAGTTATGTAACACCGTGGAGGACGGACGGGTCTTTACCCACTGTATGCCTGATCCACAGCCCGTTGTGTGGCGTTTTATGTAAGACTATAAATACTCTCTACCTCCCAAGGTAGAGAGTCGGAGCTCATAATAATATCTTTCACTTTCTCTCACTAAGTTCCCTAAACCTCTAACTTTCTCTCTCTAGAATTCCACTTATACGCCCACTTTGTGTTATGGTTTGATGTGTAAGTGAAAACCAATAAATTACAGATAGTAATACAATATCATATATCTATGCAACTAACTCTGATAGTAATACAATATCTTGAATTTCAAAAATATTGAAACTTACTCATTAAAAATATTGAAACTTACTCATTAAAAATTTGATACTGCTGCTATAAGGTGTTGAAACACACTGTGATATTAAATAAAAATAGAACAACTAACTCTGATATTTGAGTATGTGTTTGACTAAAGAAAGTATAAGACAAATACGATATATTTAAAATTTGATACTGCTGCTATAACAAAAGTTAATGCTGCTATAAAAAAAAGTTACTACTTCTTAGGAATGTAAACAGATAAAATTATAAAAATAACAATTTATTGAAAAAATAAACATCAATTAAAAAAAGAAACATTATTGAAAAACTATATTAAAATTAAATGTAAAAGTTTGACTTAAATTGATATTTTAAGTCTCGAGGAGGAATTTCTCAACACTATTTGACATGTATGTCAGTGTGTTATGCATCTATCTTTTCAAACAGATACTCAAATATGTATGTCAGATACTAAATTTAATTTTATTTTAGCTCTTATTGAATATAGATTGAAATTACTTAATAAATGTAAACAGATACTCAAATATATACGTCAAAGGCAAAAGTAAGTCTGATATTAAGACAATATTAATATATATACCTCATTAGAACATGCAATTAAAAAAATGATTTTGTTTTTAAATAGGATGTGAATATTAATATTTTGTTTAAGAAACTCTGATATTAAAACAAAGTCATATAATAAGACAACTAACTCTAATATTAAGGCAATATCATATATTAAAAAATGTGAAATTTAAAAAAAAATCAATGGAAACAAATATGATAATCACTATAAATAACATCTCGCATATATGTCAGTTGCAAATTACTTAAATAAATGTAAACATATACGCAAATATGTATACGTCATAGGCCAACTAACTCTGATATTAAGAGAATATCAATATGTATACGTCATAGAACAAACAAAATATTAAATTTGTTTGATTTTGATTTTAAATATTTTGTTTCAAAACTATGATATTAACAGAATATCATATATTGATACAACTAACTCTGATATTAAGACAAATAACTCTGATATTAACACAATATTAATTTAAAAATAAATATGTGTTATATTTAATATTTTAAATAACTATATTTATGAAATATGATAGTTATATTCATTAATTTCTTGTGTATAGTCAAAATCAACTTTAAAGATTATCTTTCATATATGTAAGTTGGAAATTACTTTAATTTCTTTGACTTTCTATGACATATATGTCAGTTGGACATAAAAGTAAATATTTTGAGTTTCGAGAAGATATTTTTCAAAATTATAAAATCTGACATGTATGATAGCGTGTTATGCATCTATGTTTTCAACAGATAGTCAAATTACTTAATGAATGTAAACAGATACGCAAATATGTATACGTCATAGGCCAACTAACTATGATATTAAGAGAATATTAATATGTATACATCATAGAACAACCAAAAATATTAAATTTGTTTGATTTTGGTTTTAAATATTTAGTTTCAAAACTATGATACTAACAGAATACCATATATTAAGACAACTAACTCTGATATTAAGACAACTAACTCTGATATTAAAATTTGATTTTCTTTTTAAATAGAAAATGATAATTAATATTTTTTCTCAGAAAATCTGATATTAAGAAAATATCTTTATTAAGAAAAGTAACTCTGATATTAAGATAATATTAATTTAAAAATAATATGTGTTATATTTAATATTTTAAATAACTATATTTATGAAATGCGAAAGTTATATTCATTAATTTCTTGTGTATAGTCAAAATCAACTTTAAAGATTATCTTTCATATATGTAAGTTGGAAATTACTTTAATTTCTTTGATTTTCTATGACATATATGTCAGTTGGACATAAAAGTAAAATATTTTGAGTTTCGAGAAGATATTTTTCAACATTATAAAATCTGACATGTATGATAGCGTGTTATGCATCTATGTTTTCAACAGATAGTCAAATTACTTAATGAATGTAAGCAGATACGCAAATATGTATACGTCATAGGCCAACTAACACTGATATTAATAAAATATTAATATATATACGTCATAGAACTTCCAAAAAATATTTAATTTGTTTGATTTTGATTTTAAATATTTTGTTTCAAAACTATGATATTAACAGAATATCATATATTAAGACAACTAACTCTGATATTAAAATTTGATTTTGTTTTAAATAGAAAGTGATAATTAATATTTTTTCTCAGAAAATCTGATATTAAGAAAATATCTTTATTAAGAAAAGTAACTCTGATATTAAGACAATAATAATTTAAAAATAATATGTGTTATATTTAATATTTTAAATAACTATATTTATGAAATATGATAACTATATTCATTAATTTCTTGTGTATAGTCAAAATCAACTTTAAAGATTATCTGACATATATGTCAGTTGGACATAAAAAGTAATATTTTGTGTCTCGAGGAGGTATTTTTCATCATTATAAAATCTGACATGTATAATAGCGTGTTATGCATCTATGTTTTTAACAGATACTTTAATATTTAACGTTGAAATTTAACGTGCAAAATAAAATTTAATATGATATTATGACAATAATAATATATTAAAGATTAAACACAATATAAACACAATAATATATTAAAGATTGTCAAAATTAAACACCAAACTTTAAAAAGGTTTTGATATAAACACAATATAAAGATTAATATTATTATAACTTACTTTGATATTAAGATTATATTAAATTAATTAAAAATAAATGGCAAAATTAAAGATATAAATATTAAAATAAAGTTTATTTTAAAAGTTACATGCCATGAATAAGTCTATATATAACATTGATATTAAAAGTAATGTTTCATTTATCGAGTTGTCGTGTTAAAAATTAAAAAAAAATAAACTGTTTTTTCAAAATGAGTAATGGTTTCGTGCCATTTATAGACGTACCTCCATCAATTATTATTCATATCTTACAATCTATGCACAATTCAACTCGTGATAGGAACCATTTCCAGGAGACAATAGAAAGTATACCCAGTACACCATCATATTTAGTTCATTTTATCATGGAAAGGTACCGCGAAGATGTTCTCCAACTTGAAGAACAAGATATAGTTGAAATAATTGGTGTTTCATAACAAAATATGATTTTTGATGGTTCGGGATTGACTAAAGAAACTATAAGGAAAAATCTTCATGAGAATATAATGCTTGACAAGGTTGAAGGCGTTTGTGCGATTTGTCTAGAAGAATACAAAGAAAATGAAAGTATAAGCACATTGATTTGCAGCCATGAGTTTCATGCAGATTGTATTAGAGGTTGGATGTTACACAAAAACATTTGTCCATTATGTAAAAGTATTGGACTGAATATCTAATAGTATTATTTAATATCACAGTAATGTTAATTCTTATGTAATGTTAATTCTTGTTTTGAAAATTTAATGTAATGTTAATTCTATGTATATTTTACTTCACTTATTCTTATAATATAATTAATAATGTAATGTAATGTTAAAAGTTTATCTTAAAAGGAATAAGAAATATAACAAGAACAGACAACTAATCTTGTAAAATATCTTCAAACATGAAATTACAAATTAATATCTTCAGTTAATACACCGATAATTATAATCTTCATATAAAATCTTCAACGACTTCTTATATGGCTGAATTTGGTAGTTTTTGATGAAGAACATACACCTTCAAAAAATATCGTCTACAATCTGATCATGATACATAATGTCGTTTCACAATATAAAAGTTGTACAAATATGAGTAAACCATTTCTTATACAAGTGAAACATTACATCGTTTGGAATAACTCATCACCTTGCACCCCAAACTGGATATGAATGTTATCGACAAATGCTTTGTTAAATTGCATTTGAAACGAATGTTATCAACAAATGCTTTGTTAGAAAAAGCAAAGTTGAAAAGTTACTTGAAGAAAAACTTACAGGGTCCTGAAATATAATGATTGATAAACATTTTTTTCTTCAAGAACAAATACTTTCGGTAGAATATCTAGATTTCGATTTAAAAAATATAGAAATAAAAAAATCTTCCAAAGATAATAAATTATCGATGATACGAAAAAATAGATTTTTAATATAAAAACAATCATTATATTAAAACTGCAAAAAAAACATGAAATGAAAATGAAGAAAAAATTTGTTATATTTTTCTATGTGTGATTGATGAAATATTTATAGGCAAAAAACACAGTGATTTGTACAAACGAATATAGAGAGCCCTTAAAAAATAAATAATATTTAAAGTACAACTGCTTACTTTATTTCTTCATATTAAAGGCTATGTACGTTATTTTTAAAGTACAAGTGCTCAGATGTAGTGGTATTTTTTATTTTTATTTTGGACTGTTTTTTCGTGAATAATATTCTTAATAATAAAAGAAAAAAATTAATACTAGCTGCATAATTAATAATATTCTTAATAGTATTTTAAGAATAAAAATACTATTTTTAAAAAAAAGTCATAGAACATTAATTTTTGTATTTTAAGAAAAAAATTAATACTAACTAAAAAATATTTAAAACAGTCTAATATCACAGTACATCAAGTAAAAACAATTTTATTAAAATAAAAATACAAAAATTAATATGACATTTTTTTTTATCTAATTCAATTTAAATTATCGTCAGAGTATACTTTATTAATTAACTACGTGAATGAAATGTGAAAATTATAATCATTAATGTCTTGTGTATTGTCAAAATCAACTTTAAAGATTATCACAGATAAAGTGATATTTTGTGTCTCGAGGAGGTATCTTTTACCACTATAAATAATATCTGACATATATGTCACTTCGAAATTACTTTTAATAAATGTAAACAAATATTCAAATATGTTTACGTCATAAGCCAACTAAAGTCTGATATTTAAGACATTATATACGTATACGTCATAGAACATGCAAAATATTAAATTTTCTTTGATTTTAGTTTTAAATAGAACAACTAACTCTGATATTAAGATAATATCATAAATTAAGAAAAGTAAGTCTGATATTAATGTAATATCATTAATTAAACAAGAAAATTTGATATTAATACAATATTAATATCTTCTTTCAGTCATTCATTTTATAAACAACTAATTCTCATATGGTTTAGAGTACTCTTTTTAATAATGCTACTATGATAATATCATAGTATATGAATTGATTAATCTGTGAAATTTTACTAACTCTGATATTAATTATAATTTTACAATATCATATATCTAGACATTGTGATAGAAATACAATATCATATATCTCTAGACAACTAACTCTGATATTAAGACAACATCATATATTAAAAACAATATCACATATCACCAATGTGATATTTAAAAATGTGAAATTTTCATACTATTATAATATTTTATCTTAAGTAATTAAAATTGCCATTCTAATATTTTAATATTTTAATATTTTAAATGTATATTTAATATTTTAAATAATTGTGTTTATGAAATGTAATAATTATATTCATTAATGTCTTATCTAATACAATTAATATTATTATTTTCTTATCTAATATTATAATTATTACAGATAAAGTAATATTGTATTGTCAAATCATTTTAAATAGTATCTGACATTGATAGCTCATATATCAGTTTGAAAAAATGCTGCTAGAAATTTCGAAAGAATTACACTATTTTAATTTAGTGTGATATTAAGTTACAGAGATATTAAATTTAATATCATAGAACATAAAAATTATTTATATAGTAGAATATTTGAAAATAAACTTCCAACTTAAACATATTTATTAAAATAAATGTTCCAAAATTAATATATCATTTTTTTAAATAATATAATTAACCTTTAAATTTTACATGGAAAATAAAATTTAATATGATATTAAGAAATAAAATTTATTTTCATATATAGTATAATTAATATTATTATTATTACAGATAAAGTGATCTTGTATTGTCAAATCATTTTAAATAGTAAATGACATTGATATCTCATATATCAGTTTGAAAAACTGCTGCTAGGAATTTTGAAAGAATTACACTATTTTAATTTAGTGTGATATTAAGTTAGTGTGATATTAAGTTACTGAGATATTAAATTTAATGTCATAGTACATAAAAATTATTTATATAGTAAAATATTTGAAAATAAACTTCTAACTTAAACATATTTATTAAAATAAATGTTCCAAAATTAATATAACATTTTTTCAATAATATAATTAACGTTTAAATTTTACGTGGAAAATAAAATTTAATATGATATTAAGAAATAAAATTTATTTTCTTATATAATATAATTAATATTATTATTATTACAGATAAAGTGATATTGTATTGTCAAATCATTTTAAATAGCATCTGACATTGATAGCTCATATATCAGTTTGAAAAAATGCTGCTAGGAATTTCGAAAGAATTACACTATTTTAATTTAGTGTGATATTAAGTTACTGTGATATTAACTTACTGAGATATTAAATTTAATATCATAGAACATAAAAATTATTTATATAGTAAAATATTTGAAAATAAACTTCTAACTTAAACATATTTATTAAAATACATGTTCCAAAATTAATATAATTTTTTTTTAAAATAATATAGCTCAAATATCAGTTTAAAAAAATAATAGTAATGTCAAAAACTACTCAAAAATATATTAAATTAGAACATGTATATATTAAAATTTCTTTAATGTCAAAATATTAAAAGCTATTCAAAAGGTACTCCAAAAAAATAAGATATTAAGACAATATTAAACAAATTAGTTTCAAATATTGAATAAACTTGCTCATACATGCTGCTGGGAATTTCGAAAGAATTACATTTCAAAAAAATAAATAAATAAAAAATAAAAACTTCCAACTAAAATAAACTTTAATTAATTCACATTACATTAATTTAAATTTTAATAAAAACCATTAAAATTAAAAAATTTCTACAATAACAATTGATCTTCAACTTCATATTCTTCTTCATCTTCATTTCTTTTTAAAAATCTTCATCTTCATCTTCCATAATTGATCTTCAACTTCATGTTCTTCCGTTACTTACATTATACGAGTAATAATTTTTCAAAATGTATAAATTCATGTACTCTTCACATTCAGAATCTGAATCTGAAGAGATTGATACACTTATAATTATAAGAAAAGAATAAATTATAAGAATATACTCAATATTCATATAATTTTTCTTATCACAATATGAATAAAAACATTAATAAAAAAGTGGAATGTGTCAAGCTCAATAGATTTAGAATAACTTAATATACTCTATACACCTATCTAACTTATCACATTCCTGCTTTTGTACCATGGCGATATTCGGTAAAATATCTAGGTTTCATACCATGGTACTAAAATGTATATAATAGATGTAGAAGAAAATTTAAAATGATGTTACACATATTTAAATAGAGCTTCGACATCTATTACAAATTTCGGTAAAATATCTAAGTTTCTTATCAAATAAAAAACCATAGAATAACCTCCAGGATCGTAAATAATATAGTGAAATATAAAAACGAAGCACATGGTTGCAATAAATATCACTTTTAGTTTTTGTAGAATGAAAGAAAGATTTTTGTTATTTCTTTCTAATGGAATATTTTAATTTTATATCAGTAAAGTGGTAAACGAAAAGGCTCTTTTATAAGAACAATAAATGAGTTTTTTATTTGATTTGATCGAATCTCGAGGAGAAAAATAATAAATGGCTTTTTATCTTTTTATTTTTAAACTCATCAAGTATTTTAACATAATTAAATTAAACTGTGATATTTAATTAAACATTATGACATTAATATTAAATAGTTTTGAAACTCAAATTTTTTAAAATAAAAGATATATTAGCTTACATAAATATAGATTAGCTTACATACCAAATAAGTCGAAAATAGCACATTGTTAAACATATACAAAACACAGACATAAAAATCCTAAAAATTATCAGCATCACCAGCAACTTCTTTGAGTATGTTGATAAGGTTTTTGGCACGTTCATCCATCTCTTGATACTTAGCTTTGACAATAGCATTATGATTTTTCAAATTCTTAAAACTGGTTATCATCTCTTGGTATTTTGCTTCAACATCAACAATAAAATCTTTGTAAATCTTAAAATCAGCTATCGCCTCTTCAAACGTAGCTTCCAAATTAGCGTTATCATCTTCGATCCTCTTGAAACGCACTTTCATATCTTCATACTCACATTCATACTGTGGGAGTTGTTCAATCATTGTCTTCCTCTTAGAAATCAGCTCTTGTTTCGCTCTGAAATTTCCTTCTATTGGGAAAGTCTTTCCTGGCTCACAAGTAATTACCATTTTATTGAAACGATCTATCATGTCAATCTCATCTTTCAATAAAGAATCCTGCAAATTAGCACAATTCGGAGTGCATGTACCCTCTGGACACAAAGAACACGGCATTTCAAGTATACGTAAATGATTGTGATGATTGATAATGTAATTGATATAAATGTTACAAATATTATAAGTGCATTCAAAAAGTTAAAATGAGGCTAATGAAATGGACCTTATAAATTGGGCCTAATTTATACAACTGTTTTATAGTGTATTCAAAGTTGTACATGATTTTTGTGCAACTGTTTAACATCTAAAAAAATATCCAAGTATTTTTATATATGACAGTAGCTAAAAAATGAAAAAGTATACTCACTATATCTATTCAGAATATACGTATATAACAGCGAATATTGAAAAAAAAATTACAATTTTGCTGCTTCCGTTATAATCTCCTCCTTGAATTTGTTAGCATCACTTAATAAAATGTTTACAGCATACAAATTTCTCAATGATGCCAACTCATCTTTGCTTCCATTTTGCTTAAATATAGATCTCCATTGTTTGTCCTCGCTTACAGAATAGAACTCAAGGTGCCTCATAGTAAAAATGCCACAATCTGTTTTATTTTTCGATGTTTGCCATTGCATTTCAAATCTTCGAGGAACACACTTTGAAATCGGTTCAACCTTTGAGTTCTTTGAAACTTTTAGATAATGACAAAACAATTTGAACTGAAAAACAAAAAATAAAAATAAAAAAATAAAAATATTAACCTTAAATTTGTTACATATATATAAAAATAATAATAATGATATTACCAGATTTTAAGTTGTATTTCCATATATAGCACCACTTTCCTTTAGATTGTCAATAATCACAAATGACGGATTCAAGAGATTGAAGCAATAAACATAGAAATGATTTTGCCTACTTACTGGGAAAAAAACTGAAACAGAAAAAAGTAAAATATTAATAAAGAGTATAATAAAATTCAAATAAGTATATATTGTAATATTAAAATTAAATTTAATAGTTTTAAATAGAAATAACATAATTTTTAATGTGATATCAGAATAACTATTATTTAAAAATAAATAATATTTAAAGTACAACTACTTAATTACAGATAAAGTGCTACAAATGTTACTGCTGCTGCAACAAAATGTTGCTACTGCTGAAACTACTGCTAGTACAACTTCAACCACTGTTGGTTTAAAAGTTTTACTACAATAAATCGCAGTAAAACAACAACCACCACAATAAATCGCAGTACAAAAATCAAAAGAAGCTGAAGATTAGATTGCTCTACAACCGCTTAACTTAAAACAATCTCAAGCTAAACCTAATATTTAATTTGTAAATTTAGTAATTACTTAATTATAGCTCCTCAATTATTAACTACAGATAAAGTACAACTTCTTATTGTTTTAAATATATGATTTTTAAAGTACAATACTTAATTACAAATAAACTGCTGTTGCAACAACAAATACTCCTACTAATGCAACAAATGTTCCTACTGTTGCAACAAACAAATGTTTTGTCACAGTAAATGATTTAAGAAAATAAAATTTAAACTTACCAGATTAACTGTTGATAGATTATTACAATTCAGAAAATTATTGCATGCAAAATTGATTGCATTCAAAAATTCTTCTTGTATCTTTTTATATCCAAGTCCCCTTTTTTCTCTTCGAGGCCCCTGAATTAAATTTGAAAATAAAAATATTATAAACGCTTTATTTTCTTAAAAAAAATTATATACATATATATATATATATATATATATATATATATATATATATATATAATAATAATAATAATAAAAAATAAAAAACAAGAAGACATACCATTGCTTCAGTGTTAAGAAATAATCTTAAACATGATCCAGGACTTCTATATTTTTCTTGAAAATTCAACACAATAGTCCAAATATCTATGATGTTTGAGGTAATCTGTTTTGTTTTATTAATCAGATCTTTAAAATAGCTCCGATTAACAACACAATAAAAATCTGACCCAAAAAAATGCTCCCTGTATTAAAATAATAAGAATAGTTAATAAATTTTGTATGATTGTATTCTGATAATGATAACATTAGTTAATAAAATAAATAAATAAATAAATAACTTACGCAATTTTGCTATTGTTCTTTTTCTTTATTAACTCTATCACAGACTTGTCGTTCTTATTTAATTTACTTTTAATATCAACTTTTCTAACATTGAATGGTGACTTCAAAACAGTTGTTGGATTCTTTTGTCTAATATTCTTTGATTGTGTTTGTACATAAGTATCTACTTGTACAGAATCTTCATTATCAACTCTTTTGTTAATAGTATTTCTTAAATTGTGAAGAGTTTCAGCTCCATCTATCATCTGCAAGTTTAAAATCAAAAAATAATTACAACAAGATTTAAAATCAAAAAAAATAACCATGTGCAATCTACATTAGTTATTATCATCTACCTGAATCCGCTGAATATCCTCGGACTCATTTGAATCCTCTTCTTCATAATCATCATCATCAGATGACGAAGTTAATCGGAAAAAATTTATTGGCTCAGGACACTCAATTAAAGCCTATTATGAATAAAAAAAAGAAAAAAAGATAAACTTACATTAATAACATAATTTCTTTTACACATATTAAAATTTGTGCTCATATAAAGTACTTACTACATAATTACTTAATTCATTGAGTGCTTCAACAACAACCATAAGCTGAAATTATAATGTATGTTATTAAATAATATATATATATATATATATATATATATATATATATATATATATATATATATATATATATATATATATATTTGAAATGTTAATAAAATTAGTTTAATGACAGTGTATGTTATTAAAATAAAAATAAAAATTAAACAAATAAAATAAAATACCATTTTGTTCGAATTTGAAGAAGCTTCATGAACATGATCATAATCAAACCGATCTGCAAGCTCATCTATCTCTGGTTTTTCATCTGTCAGAGAAAGTAACTTCGTATTATTCCCATCTGTTTCTAAACTTTGATGTTTCTGTAAATTTAAAAACATTTCTAACAAAAATGAATTTAAATTAAACAAAAAAAAATTAAAAAGATTGTTACCTTTGAATCTTTGACTTCAAAATTCATTGCTTCTTCCTTGACCTTTTCAAATTCTGGATATTTTGATAAAGCTTTTGTCTTAAAATGTAATGCTCTCAAAACTCTCTTTTTGAATTTTGCATTTTGATCCGTTATGCACAACTTGAAAAAAACAACCATATGCAAAATCGAAAGATTAGTTATTCCAGAATAACTTAGAAAGCATTTCTTATTTTCCTTGTTTAAGTAACAAAGCCCTGCATCAGGTTCTTCGTAATACTTAAGGTCTTGAAAGATGACACCATCTGGAACTCTTCGAAAATATGGATGATCTCCAGATAAAACTCTTCTACAACAATCTACAAAATACGGTTGATGAACAAAGGATGTGAAATGAGTCAACCCAACATATGATTGATAACACTCGTCAACTGTGATCTCATTCAGCATGTAGGCTTTTACGAAAATGCTTTGAACATCTTTTATGATTTTTTTTCTTCAGATTGCACTCTGTATTACTTTTGTAAATACATAACATAAAATCTTTCCACTCTTGAAGTCCTAAAAAAGGAAGATTGTGATGCGAAATTGTGTCTTTTGAATTGTAATCTAACATCAGCGAGTATCTTAAAGATCCATTCACTTGCTCAACATCGACTTTGCTAATTTTTTTATATCCATAATGTCTTCTGAATCTGCATAACTTCAAAACTTGCTCCATATTCCTTGAATCTAACGAAAGCTTAAAGTCCAACAAAAGTATCCTTTCTTCTTTCACTCTCTGTTGAATACTCATACCTTCTCCTTTTATGATTTTTCTAACTTTTGCTTTCGTTCCTTCTTCTTCATATTCATCTGGATGTTCTTCCATCCACTCCTCTGCATACTTTATCAATTTCTGTCTATGTATATTGATCTCATGAAGCAAAAGCTTTGTAATGTATCTACTTCTCAACACATCCATCTGAATTCGACGATTTGGGTCATTTTCTACTAAAAGACCTGTTTCCCAATTTTCATCTTGAGCCTCATAAAGTTCCATATGAATCATCGCATATAAACCACAGTAAACTTTATCTTGGCTAGTTCTCCATTTTAGTTGAATTATTTCAGCACTTGAATCCAGCAAAAATAAATATTTGGATGGTTGTGATCAAGCAAATAGGATGATAACAGACTTTTCTGAAAAGAATAAAAAATGAATGAGAACAACACAAAAAATATACTGAAAAGGAAAAAATATAAAGTAAATAAAAATCAATTCTTACCACATAATCAAAAACGTGCTTGTATTTTGCATCATATGAAGCACCTGACTTACTGTTGTCTAAAATAACAGCACGACCATTCCTTATGTTGAAAACTATTACATAATAGTGCTCATATGCAAGGATTGGAAAGAACATCTATTAAAAATGAAATTAAAATCAAATAAAAGATGACTATTATTATGTTAATATTAATGATATATTAGATTACCAGTTCGATTTTTTCCATTGACATAGCTTTTTTATCATAATCAAATTGATCTTCAACGTAGCGTTTAAACTTTAAACAATGGCCTTTACTATCTTTTTCATATTCCTTCAGATCTTCTGGCTAGTAAAAACAAAAACAAAATGCAAAAGTTACAAACAAAACATATTTGTGTATAATGAAAGAAAAATTAAGATAAAAAAATATATATTAACCTACAATCATCACTGTTTTGAAGTAATGTCTAAAACTTTTTAAAGTATCATTTGTTAAATTTTCTTCAAAATTGAGGATACTAACAAAGTTATCAATAACTTCGCGCTCAATCTCTGTTTCAGAAGCAAGACACTTGATGTGAATTCTTAAAACTGCTTTTGCGTTCCCATAACTGAAAATCTCCTACCTGTATAGGAACATATAGAAATTATATGGTAGCATATAGAAATTACATGTAAAAATTAAAAAATAAAATTTTTAGTTTTTACAACTATAGTTTTAAGAACTTACATAACATTTTTCTCTATATCGGATAGAATCATTTTCGGGAATAGTTTTTCAACCTGTGATTTGAATTCCGTTATAGTCTCAACTCTTTTGTTCATATATGGAGATTCAAAAAGGATGCACGATTTTTTTCTTCATTTTAGCTTCTCTTCATTTCCTTTGATATTCAAATCATGTTTTTGAAAAACTTGAAAAGGGTATTAAAGTGCACTTATATCAGATATTATTTTTTACTACTATTTACTAATAAAATAAAAAAATTAATTAATTTGATACGAAATTGTACCTGAATGGCAAGATTATCGATTTGATTTCTCTCAAGATCAATAACAGAATCTTCCATACTAACATCAGTAGAAACAGCAATAGAAAGTTTTTCATCAAAAGTAGAACTCTCAGAAATATTTACTTCAAAAGATGAAGTGTCTTTAGGTACTTCAGAAGATTGCTTGGGTTTGTGTGAGAGATTGTCGACAATGTAATTGTCACTTTTGATGTTTAGACGTTCCTCTTCAGCCTTGATACACTTCAAAACATCATCACCTGTAAATCTTCCATTCTTATCAAAATCATCATCTATAGTATCTAACATCTCATCATCTTCACGTTTCTGTTCTTCAATTGGTTGTTCTTCCTGAAGGGTACATTTGGTGGTGTCACTCGTGCCCTTACCAAGTTGATTAACCGGATTGCTTTGGGCTTGCGTGACATCAAGAGATTCTTTTGGGAGTACATCACCACTGCTAGAACCCACTGGCCCGTCATGTTGATTACCTGCAAAGTCAGCTATATTTTGATCTTCTTTCTCAAGAGTTTTCTTCACTTTGACATACTTGTTGCTTTCATCAAAAGATTCATAAGCATCAATGCCTTCTTCTAACTCTGTGATAGTTGCGCTTTTCTCTTTCTCGTTGTCTTTGTGATCATCAACTTCTTTCAAATGTTTGTTTGAAATTTCACTTTCTTCTTTACTTCCTTTGTCTTCTAACTCTGACTTTCTGTCGGCATCTTCATCCTCATGCAAACATGCTTCATCAGCAGTACAAAAATCATCATTAGGAACATTTTCTTCAGCAACACTTTCTTTAACCACTTTATTAGTTTCTATGCCATCATCTATCTGCATCTCAGGCCCAACAGAGTCTTCGGATTTCTCAATCTCATCTACTTCTAAGACATCTTTCTTAGTTTCTAAGCAATCACTGTGTAGAGAAACTGCAGCCAATTCGATGTTAACATTATTTTCTTTGACAAGCCCTTCATCTTCTATAGCAAGGCTTTCAACTGGTATGTGTGACATTTCTTCATATGATTTTGTGCTTGCATCATCCATTTTTGTTTCACGAATAGAAACATCAGCACTAGCAACATTTTCTTCAGCAGTACTCTCAGCAAATGCAGCAGCACTTTCTTTAACCACTTTATCAGATACTACAAAGACATCTTTCTTAGTTTCTACACAATCACTGTCTACAGAAACTGGAGCAAATTCCATGTTATCATTATTTCCTTTGTCAAACCCTTCATCTATCTTAGTTTCTAAGCAATCACTGTGTAGAGAAATTGCAGCCAATTCGATGTTAACATTATTTTCTTTGACAAACCCTTCATCTTCTATAACACGCCTTTCAACTGGTATGTGTGACAATTCATCATATGCTTTTGTGCTTGGATCATTCATTTCTGTATCAGCCAAATCTTGAAATTCTTCTGAAGCTGCAGTAGTAGGAACATCAAGAGTAGGGGCATCACCAATAGAAACATCAGCACTAGCAACATTTCCTTCAGCAGAACTCTCAGCACATGCAACAGCACTTTTTTTAACCACTTTATCACTGTCTATAGAAATTGTATAAAAATCCATGTTATCATTATTTCCTGTGTCAAACCCTTCATCTATCTGCATGTCAGACCTAACAAAGTCTTCAGGTTTCTCAATCTCATCTACTACTAAGTCATCTTTCTTAGTTTCTAAGCACTCACTCTCTAGAAAAACTGTAGACAATTCCGTGTCAGACATAACAAAGTCTTCGGGTTTCTTGATATCAACTGAATTCCTTTTAAGATTACTTCTATTCTCTGTTTCATCTTCTTTAGCAGTTCCTTCAACGGTAAGCAGTTCCTTCAACAGTAAGCAGTACCTTCTGTGTGATAATAATCAACTTCTTTAAAATCTTTCTTTGAAATGTCACTATGTTTCATATCAGCAGAACATGTGCTATCATTCATTTTATCAACTTCTGTATGAGCAAAATCTTGAACTTCTTCATAAGTTGCATCAGTAGGAACATCAGCAGTAGGAAGATCAACACAAAGAACATTCTCGACACACACGATCTCAACCGAATTGCTTTTAACATTACTTACATTCTTTGTTTCATCTTCTTTAGGACGCCCTTCAACTGGTATCTGTGAAATGTTTTTACCATCTTCATGTTCTTCCGAAGGAGTAAGCAATTCATTGGGTGTGTAATCATCTTCATTTTCTTTCAAATATTGTTTGGCAGCTTCCTCAGGCAAACTTGTTTCATCAGCAATAGAAAGATCCGCAGTAGGAGAATTTTATTCAACAAAACTTTCTTCAACAACCTTTAAAGGTTCTACCACTTCACGTGAAATCATTTGAATATTACTTGTATTCTCTAATTCATCATGGATGTTATCATTAGTTTCTTTGGCACGTCCTTCATTTGGTATTTCTGTTTCTTCAGCAAATCCCACGTTAACTACACCTTCACTTCTCTGTATTTCTGTTTCATCTTTTCCAATTAAAAGCGACAAAAGTACTTTCTTAAGATTAACAACTTCTTCATCTTTTGAAAGAATATCATCATGCAATGAAAAATGTGATATACATCTTTTCAGATCAGAAATAACTTCCTGAAAAATTAAGAAATTAACAGAATTAGTTATTCATTTCTTAAGAAAAAAGTTATGTAATAAGTTTCTTATTAAAATATGTATCTCAAGTATAGCCGATCCGACCTGCTTTTGCTTTGAAGTTTCAAAGTTGCTAATCTGAATCTCATCATGCTGCTTTAAAGTAATAGTATAAGATATTTAAGTTTGGAATAAATTAACATAAGAAAAAATTAAAGTTCTTGAACAATTTAATACCTCTTGAACATCAACATGATTCAAGTTGTTATCTTCTTATAATTCAGTCGCATGAACATTGTTGACTTCTTTTATAAAATTTAAACTTTTAAAAGGTTGGAACTGGTTATTCTGCGTTAAAAAAATATATTATTATTAAATGAATAAATGAATATATTATTATAAATGAATGAATACCTCATTTCGAAAATCAAAATTGAAGCAGTTGTCATCATCATAAACTGAAGGGTCATTTGCAGCATCCAACAAAGATGAACTCCCAAAATTCTCAATCCTCATTGGAGTATGATTATTTAAAAAATGGTTTTCTTCAGATGATGATGAATTATCATTATCACTTTCAGCTTGTATAGGTTTTGAAGTTTCACAAATTTTGTTCTGATAAAAAGAAGAAAAAGAGTTATAACAATCAAATATTATGTTTTTTAAAAAACAGTATAATCAAACTTTTAAGATTACCTGTTGCACTTCAGAATTCAAATGTTGACATTGATCTTCTGACACTCTTTTATTCTCTAATAGTAAAACATCACTAGATTCAAATATTGGTTGATCAATTTCATCATTAACTTCCTCACTGAAGAAAACCCGATCATCTTCAAAAAACTCAAAATTTTTTTTAAGTCTTATATGTTCACAGTCCACTTTCCTCAGCAATTCTGTTCAGCAATACTGTATGACATCTTCATTCGATTTGGTTCATTTAAACAGCCATCTAATATACAGCAACTGTGAAAAAAATAATTCAAATATTTGTTAAAAATAAAACCAATATATATATATATATATATATATATATATATATATATATATATATATATAATATAAAATAAAAAAACATACCGTAAGAAATGTTATTGGACCACAATACTGTTTATTTGCAGAATTCGTATAAAGATTAGGTGGATTGAGATCTAGAGATTCCATCATTAGACCACACCAATCAACTCCGATAATGTTATCATAATGATCAAAAAGGGATGGTAGAAATCTCATGTTTGATTCTCCTACCGCACTTGAACAAATCATTGTCGTGACCAACAAAATAATGAAATTTAACTTGAAAACATCATTAACTGTATCAGTTGCCAGAATGAAGTCCTTGAGGTTTTTAGAAAAAGATCTTTTCTCAGTTTCCACAATAAGTTTTCCATCTTCGTTAACATATTGTTTCCAAAAAGATTGAAGATTGAACTTCAATGTCTTGTAATTTAATCTTTTTACAAAATTAATTCTTAAATCTCCTTTTGGAAATCCTAAAACCTCATGCACCAAGTCTCTTGTGATCTTTATTTCTTCTCCTTTAAAAACCAGCGATTTTTATTTTTCATTGTAGCAACTTACGATTTTCCAAGCTAGGTTTGATGGTATAAGAGCAATATTAAGATTTAAAATCTTTTTAAAACCCAATTCTGCTACAAAATCTTTCAGACAAGGAATTTTTTATATGTGCTTTACTGCCTCATAGAAATTGAGAGGAGCGCTTCTTGTTCTGAGATCTGTTGGTTGGATGTATTCTTCTGTAGTCAAGTAAACTTTACCCTTCTTTCTGAATGGTTTCTTTTCTTTACAAACAATTTCTTTCATCACAAACTTATTAGATGAAGTAGTCATTTTTAATGGTCCTGAAAAATTAAATGAAGTTTGATTAATTTTAAAAATAAATAAACGAGAGTGCAACTGATTTTCTTATAAACATGTGAGTATTTAATAAGGAAATCATTTTCAATTTAAAGTAAAAAAAAATACAAAAAGAATAAACATACTCTTCTTGGTTGATTTCTTGTATTTGAGAACAAAGAGATCCTTTTCTGTATCTTCAGAAAAAACAAACTCGTCTTCTTCATCATGTTCTTCTGAATTAGAATTAAAAAAAAATCAATTATGTGATGGGTAGATTGATAGGTTCAAAGCTAATATAGTTTTATCATCTTCTAAACCACTAGTTGTAAAAATATTATCTATGTACAACTAAGTGTAAAAAACTAAGCTTACTAAATATACGGATCATTTGCTAGAACGTTTAAGAACAGAGTAAAAATTATTGATGAATTATTGATGAATCCTAATTTTGACTCTTAAAGAAATAAACTATGGATATCATTCAACTTCTGACTATATAGTAACCAAGAATAAACTATCTAAACCAATATCATTTACTCAAAACCCCCTAAAACAGAGTTACAAAACTAAAAATATACGGATCATTTGCTAGATATCCAATTAGTCGTTCAACTAAAAATAGAAAGTAAATCACACACATAATATAGATAAAATTTTCTAGCTAATTAAGTCAACTATAATTAGTTGTAAAACTAAGTGTAAAAATATTTTAAACTATAGATGCTCAGGGGATACGGTTCAGATTGGGTATAGTTTGGAGGAATATGTCTGTTTTATAGTATGGTTGTATTCTGAGAGGGACGCTGAGATTCCTGTGTTTTAGAGCTAGCTTTGGTGCAGGATTGATCACTAGGGAAGATATGTGGGTGCTTCACTTTTGGAACACATTGACCAACCGAGAGTACATGACTGCGAATACCTAAATTAAAACTCAAAGAAGCTTTAAGGAGCTTCTTAGAAGCTTGTGAAATAGCTGCTCTGTAGAGAAGCCTGCTGGTGCAGGGTAAAAATTTCCAAACAGCCTTACTTTAAGCTAGTTAAAAAGCTTTGAAAGAAAATTCTTAAAAATAAAACAAAAATACTATATCAAAGACTATCTTACAGAGTCTAGAATCGCAAAAGTTTTAGCAAATTTGGACTTAAAATAAAGAAATTAAAAATATATAAATAACGCTATTTCAAAACTGTTCTAAACTTTTTTGACTTTTTTGAAAACTTGCAAACTTGTCTTTAGTGAACTTTGATTCAATCTAAATGACTGAAAATGAAGTTTTAAGCTAAAACAAAACCAAATGAATCTATTTTGACTACTTATGCAACTAAATTTATTAGTATGCAACTACATATAACTGTTATGATGCAAAAATTATTGACGAATCCTAATTTTCACTTTTAAAAAGAAATAAACAATGGATATCATGCAACTTATGACTATATAGTAACCAAGAATAAACTATCTAAACCAATATCAGTTACTCAAAACACCATACAACAGAGAATCATGACCATAAGCAAACACTCCTTTATGATGAAAGTGACTGAGACAAAGTGTTTATCTTCTAAATCACATTAAGCTACTTCTAATAAGCTAATTAAAATTCACTAGAACTGATTGAAAACTTAATCAAAGCTTAAAAGTAAGCTATAAGGAGCTTATCTAAACAATTACTCCTTCAACTAAAAATAGAAAGTAAACTATAGGTGTTCAGGGGATACGGTTCAGATTGTGTAGAGTTTGGAGGAATATGTATGTTATATAGTGGGGTTATATTCTGAGAGGGACGCTGAGATTCCTGTGTTTAGAGCTAGCTTTGGTGCAGGATTGGCCACTAGGGAACATTTGTGGGTCATTCAGTTTTGGAACACATTGGCCAACCGAGAGTACATGACTGCGAATACCTAAATTAAAACTCAAAGAAGCTTTAAGGAGCTTCTTAGAAGCTTGTGAAATAGCTACTCTGTAGAGAAGCCTGCTGGTGCAGGGAAAAAATTTCCCAGCAACCTTACTTTAAGCTAGTTAAAAAGCTTTGAAAGAAAATTCTTAAAAATAAAACAAAAATACTATATTAAAGACTATCTTACAGAGTCTAGAATCCCAAAGTGTTAGCAAATTTGGACTTAAATGAAAGAATTTTAACTACTTATGCAACTAAATTGATTAGTATGCAACTACATCTAACTGTTATGATGCAAAAATTATTGACGAATCCTAATTTTCACTTTTAAAAGAAATAAACTATGGATATCATGCAACTTCTGACTATATAGTAACCAAGAATAAACTATCTAAACCAATATCACTTACTCAAAACACCCTAGAACAGAGAATCATGACCATAACCAAACACTCCTTTATGATGAAATTGACTGAGACAAACTGTTTATCTTCTAAATCACATTAAGCTACTTCTAAAAAGCTAATTAAAATTCAATAGAACTGATTGAAAACTTTATCAAAGCTTAAAAATAAGCTATAAGGAGCTTATCTAAACTTATAAGACATAATTTGAGTATATTTTGATTTTTACTTGTATTCATATAACAAATAGTTGGAAATCAAATCTAATCAATCTTACTAACACTTGTAAACATACACAATGCGTTCTATTCGAAATTAAACAAAAAATATTCATTTTGCAGTGTACTGTGATATTAATTAAACATCATGAACTGAATCTACAAGCAAAGTTACAAAACTAAAAATAAACGGATCATTTGCTAGATATCAAATTAGTCCTTCAACTAAAAATAGAAAGTAAATCACACACAGAATATAGATAAAATTTTCTAGCTAATTAAGTCAACTATAATTCAAATAAAAATCATTAACATACCTTCAACTGCATAGTTTACCTTCTTCTTTTTTCGTCTATCTTCCTTGCATAAATATTGTGGTTCACCTAATATGTAATAAGAAATTTTTAATTAAAATCGAAAATAAGTATATAATTATTTATAAAAAATATAAATGATAACCTTCAGTAAGACGCTCTATACTCGTTTTAAGTTTCTTATTCTTCTGTACATCCAAAGTTACATCTAAAAAACAAAACAAAAAAACACTATTAACATACAAATTTGTTTAATATCACAGTCAATAATGATCGATTTAAAAAGGAAAATCAAATGGAATATTAATATCAAACTCTTAAGACTAACAGAAACATAAAACTAACCTCCAGTTTTATTTTTAGTAGAACCAGAATAAAAGATTTTAACTGAAAAAAATAATAATCAAAAATATTAGAATAAACATTATAAGAACTTAAACTAAAATTATAATAAAACACTAGATGATTCGTTACATTTTTTAATTCCTTTGTTTTCTGAAGTATTCTGAATATGTAGTGGATGATCCATTGAATGCAATTTGATTTTTTCTGGAAATTTTAGTTTTGTGAAGGTATCAGAGTATGTTTGATATTTTAGAAGAGAAGTGACTGTGATATTGGATCATGTTTTTGGGCGTTATAACATTTGGGTCTAAAAAAACATTTGGGTCTAAAAAAAGAGAAATTGGGCTTCTAACAAAATGGACTATTATTCAAGGCTTTAAGCAAAAAGATGGATACCACTATTGACTTTTGTATAAAAAAGAGGCCCGTTGTTTAAATAATTTTAATATAAGACATTAGATATTAAAAATATAATTTTAATTTTTAACGTTTATTCTGAAAATAGTTTTTAGTATGAAATTCAATTGTTAAAAAAACTAAAAGAAATCAATGCAAAAACAAAATTATTGTGTATTCAATACTTTAATTTGTTAATAATTGGTCATATATAACAAAAAAGTTGATAATGGTGAGAAAAGGGAAAAATTGACTACAACCTAACCAAATTACTCAAAATTTGTGTATTCAATACTTTATTCTAGATACTAACTAACTAGAATTAACGAATACCATAAGAAATTTTAATTACTACTAGACCATGATTGTTACAACGATGCCATTCTTCCAAAACACCATAACGAAGCTTCCAAACCACATAAAATAAAACATCTACTATATAGATAATTACAACCATCTAAAAACGCTACCCACATTAGATCCTATCAACGGAAACCACAAAACACAAAAAGAAAATAACAACAGCATCCACCTACTTTCACATCAAATTTCTAAAGCTTGTGATACTTGAACCACAACCAACAAATTGCGAACATGTGCCTGTTTTTTGACAACATTAGCAACCAAACAAAAAAAGTTCTCCTAAATCTTCGTTTTGCAACTCTAAAAGAACAACAACACACTTACTACTCCAGTCCGTAAAACTTTGAAAATACAATAAAAAGTCATATATACCCAAAATACAACTTTTTTATATATTCGTTTTGCAAACATTAGTTTTATCACCTGTTTTTATAATTGACATAATAAAAAGTTGGATATCTTTTTAGAACATAAAAATAAATAATAATAAAAAAATAAAAAAAAGGGCCAAAGACAATTAAAAAAATGAAGTTTTTTGGTAGGAATTAAGTGTAATGCTTTTGTGTTTTGTATTTTGTATACCTTTTATTATTTAAAAATTATATTAAGTTTTATTATTTTATTTTTTATTTTTTTTACATATATGTTATGTTGTGTTATTTTTAATTAAGTGTTAGCTGCATGGGAAAAGGTGTTATAATTTCCGAGTACCCTTCATATTCCATCATTGGTCTTCTCAATCTACCCAAAAAATCTCTTTCATTTCTTTTGCATATTAAATCATTCTACCTAAAAAAATCTCTTTCATTTCTTTTGCTCGCACTCCAATAATGTCTACTCCTATATTCGATCAGTTTGCTAGTGTTGCGGATTCTAAGCATCCAAAGGATATAATGATTGCAATCTATAACTCAGAAATTGAAGCTTCGAAACTTGCAGAGGAAGATTTAAGGAATAGGTCAAAGGAGATTCGAAGGCGTGTTAGATGGAGGAGTGAGTTTTTGACAGAGCTGGAGTCTTTGGTTGGGTGGGATGCATATTATCACTTTGTTTCACATATTTTGAAGATTCAATCAGAAGATTTGGACGATGCTTCTAAACTTCTTTATGATGCCATCAAAGTGCAGGACCGACTTGAGGAGCTCTTGGTTATGGTTGCAGTGTTGAAGGCGATCTAGTTTTAATTTCGCCTGGTTTTCTTTTGCTTTTTAGGATAATACTATTTGAAGAACATCTGTGGGGTTAAATTATCTTTTGATTGTGGTATTTTGTGGGGTTAAATTATCTTTTGATTCTGTTGATGGTCAAAGTGCAGGATCATCTCGTTCTGATGATGTAATTATTATAGCTTATTAATATAACTTTTATAATGCAGTTATTAATATAAGTTTTATTAATACAAGTGTTTTTTTTAAACGGCCCATCTCGTTCTTATATAAGCGTAAACATACAAATACGTATAATTAAAGGGATGCTCATGGTCTAAAAAATGGACAGAACCGGCAAAGACCAAACCAAACCTAGCCTAATTATGCAAAAACCAAATACCGAGACCGAACAAAATGTGGTCATTCCAAATACGCTAAAAAATGTCCTGTTTGTATATCAAACAGGACTGGAATGATTTGAACCAGACAAATACCGCTCTGGTCGGTTTTATTGGTCGGTCCAATTGATCAAATCAGATAGCTCAGCCTTAAGTAGAATAAAAAAAATGTACTCTTATTTTAACAAACTATATTTAGTGATCCAACATCTATATTTATAAAAATAAGATTCCTCGAAATCACATTTTTCATCTTTAAGTTTCTATAATATCCAATGTTGCAAAAAAAGGTCTACAAGGCCGATTAATCGTCGATTACACGCTACTAGGCCACCGACCTTGCCAATTTTTGTAAATCACTCAAACAAGTCAGTCAACTGTGGTTAACGATGGTCAAACTTACCGAAAACTTGTAAATCTTGCGAAAAATACCTTAATCTCGTCATAAATTAGTTTTAATCACTTATAATCACGGTTTATATTTATTACAAGATGCTTTTCAAGGAAAAGTTTGCTGGGAATATCAAAACTTAAGGTAAATACGAAAAGCTTGCCAAAAATGTCAATATGATTTATCACTGATCACTATTTTTGCAACCCTGAACAAATGTAGTCACTTATAATCGTTGTTTATATCTATTGTAAGATGTTTTTAAGGAAAATCTTTCCGGGTTACCCAAACTCGCCTGAAATACACAAAACTTGCCGAAAATGAGAATCAAATTAATCACTGATTAATCCCGCCTAGACCGACTACAAGCTACAGGGGGGTCGACGCCTCACTACCGATTCACGATTTTTGCAAACCTTGATAATATCACATTATAAACAAAAATAAAACGTAAAAAACTTGAATATTACATAAAATAGAAAGAAAAAAAAATTTGTTCGGGTTTTATCTTTTCATACTGATCGGGTTAAAAATAAACCACCCAATATATTAAACTTAAATGAGTGCATTTTCTCTCTCATAGCTTTATTTCAATTCATAAAAAAATAAACCCCAAAAATCAAATTCCAGATTCCCAAAAAAAAAAAAAAAAATTGATGGCGAAGAAAAAAAGAAATCATAATTTGACAACAAATTCTGTTATTCAAATCGCAGAATTGTTAGGTATATTTGTTTAGTTTATCTTACGACCTTTTATGATATTACCAGGTTTAATATCATAATAACTACTTAATACAGTTACTCTGATATTAAAAATATCCTTAATATGATAGTTATTCTGATATTAACACTGGTACTATTATTATTATTATTATTATTATTATTATTATTATTATTATTATTATTATTATTATTATTATTATTATTATTATTATTATTATTATTTTGTTATTATTATTATTATTATTATTGTAATTATTTTGTTATTACAGGTGTCCTGATTTCTTTAACAAAAACGACAAGTAATAGAAGGAAAAAGAAGTTTAATTTTATTAATAAATTACTAAAATCTTATTATGAAAAAGATGATCCTGCAAGAAGAAGAGCAAAAAGAAGAAGAAGAATACGACAAGTAGGGAAAGGTATTTTTGAAATCTGTTATGTTCATTAAATTATGTGATTTTACATGATGAAAATATAGTTACATTGCTATTATTTACAAAAAATGATATATATCTATTAATATGAAGATGGTGAAGTTTTTAGTTGTTAGGCAATAATTGTATTTAGATGTTAGCAAACTCGAATTATTCGCCAATTGTTAGTTTTACTTGTATCAATAGTCACTCCTTTTAATGATGATAATGTGGCGCGAATACTCAAATACTTGTATCAGTAGTCAAACTTAATTGCAAACTTGTTTTACCAATAATCATCAAAGAATTCCTCCTTTACCCCCTAATTGTAAACTTCGAATAACCAGTTATACTTTTAAATCTGGTTTGCCATAAGTTTAGGTCTAATGCTTACCATTGCGTTGATATATGTTAATCAGTTGGGTTTGCTTACTCTTCTTTGAGTCTATGGTCTTTGTTTTAGTCTTCGATTTGCTTTTGTGCACTTTTTCTTTTGATTTTGCACGGTTTCCTGTTTTTCTTACTGCCTTGTTTACAAATTTTGCAATATGTCATTTGCCTGCTATCATTTCTTTACTCTGTCACCTGTCTATCCAATATCCTGTCCACGCGTGATTGAGTTTGTTGTTGTTGTGTGCATTTCAATTCATTTTTTGTCATACACCTTAAGATAAATGACACATAAAATTATTTATAAGTACATATGTGAAAATCTTTTATGTTTTTTATTTCAGAAAAAACATATAACACAGATTTATCCGCTGATAATGATATATCAATTGACATCGAACATACTGATGATGAAGAAGAAGATGAACCTAATGAATATGATCTTGCTGATGATATTGAAGAAGATGAAATACAAGTTTATAATGATGATGATGATGAATAGGAAGAATTTAACTTTGATGATGAAACTGATAGCGATGAAGAAGATTCTGAAAATGATGATGATGATGATGATGATGATGATGATTATCATAATAATGATGATGATGGAGAAATCGATAATGAGTATGAGGCAGCTAAAGAAGATAAAGATTGTGAAGGAAATGAAGCACAAAAAAGAATAGAAGATTTTGAATTTAATATAACAGAAGAGGAAGAACAAAGAAGTTGAAATAATGATTCATCAAAGGTTAAACAAAATAAGTTGGAGAGTATGAAGCACCAAGAAAAACTGTTTGAAGGTGAATGTTCTACTATAAAATTGGTTAAAAGTAATGATGTGTTTAAGAACAGGGGGTCTCCAACTCAATTATTTAAAGTTGATCGATTCTTAAGATCAGATGCTAATGCGTGCAAAGTCTTAATAAAGATGGGATTCGAAAGTTTACTTGATTTAAAAATTAATATCATTCCAAGTAGATTGGCACAACATGTAGTACAAAACTTTGACGAATCAACCATGACAATGAAACATTGTAAGGGCGATATTAAAATAACAAAAGAATCAGTTAAAGAAATCCTTGGTTTTCCATGCGGTGGTATGCCAATACGACCACCAGAGAGAGTGAAAAGTGAAGATAAATGTGTTAAAAGTTGGAGAAAGCAATTCAAAGCCTTGGAGAAGGATACAAATAAGGTGAAACAAAAATCTGTTGTAGAAAGAATTAGACAAACAAAAAATATAGGAAAAATCTTTATGATAAATATACTTGTATTGATTGCTACTGTATTATTTGAGGCAATGAAAGACGGGACCTCAAATCAAAGGATTTTGTACTCTATTTCATCTGATCATGGAAAGATTAATCAAATGGATTGGTGTGGATATTTAATCGATTGTTTGAAGAAGTGTAAAAAAGAATGGGATCCGAACAACAGAAAATCGTATTATTGTGGACCTTTGACATTCCTTACGGTAATTACTCTTCATTCTTTTTTTCTTTCTTTCTTTCATTTTTTTTAATTAATTTATTTATTCATTTACGTTTTGCAGCTATTTTATGTTCAAAAGATCCAATGCAATTTCATTGATATCGATTATTCTCTTCCACCATTGAAAACATGGGATACTGAATTACTTAGAATCAGAGAAGCATCAGAGTTTGATTACTTGGTGGATAGAAGTCACTGTGATAAGAATACATCTAATGAAAAGAGGTTGTAAGCTGAAAGATGGAGTAAATGTCTTAATGACTAAAGAAGTGATTACAGAAGAAAATAAAGAGAAAGAACAAAAGAATTAGAAACTTGAAGTTCAAAAACATGTTAATTTAAAGGTTTTTTTTATTATTATTATTTTTTAAATATAACAAGTAAACATTTGTTGCTTTAAAAAGAAAATTGCATATCATATTTCTTTTGGTTGCTTTTAGGGAAACTTGGAAAATGCAGAACATTTATTTGCTGGTGCATCACATGCTGCTTCTGCATGCAACAACCTGGTGTGTTTCTTTTGTAGTTCTCTCTGATTTTGAATTTTGATATCAGATATTATATTACTCAACATAACTTCAATTTATAGAATAGGCAACCATTTTATAGGATTCCTCTTTTGTGTGACTTTACTTATTACTCAACATACCTATTTACTTATTACAACTTGTAGATTTATTGTTAAGATCAATTGAAACTTGGTCTTATTATAAGATGTTCTAGCTTCTTTGACAATCTGTAGGATCAGGTCATACAGCACATATAAAAGTATGAGAATTTCCATAGTGTATTTCCTCTGAGAGAGTTTCTACTGCTACTACTGATTTAGTTTCTATTGCTATAAACATATGTTTGTTTAAAAGAAAGTTACATGTTATACTCGTTTTTTAGGAAAAGATGGAAAATGCAAAAAGATTATTAATCGCTGGCGAATCACATGTTGCTTCTGCATGCAAGAACATGGTGTGTTTCTTTGTTGTTTTCTTTGATTTTGAAATTTTATAAATTGTTTTTATATGAGATATTATATTAGTCAACATAGCTTCATCATTAATTTGATTATATTACTCTCCATACGTACGTTTTGGTATCAACTATTATATTTCACTGCTTATCTACAAGTTACATTTATTTAAGGATAAACAAGGAAATGTATCAACGCGTACTTGTATCCAACGTGTTAATAAGCACAGTGAAGATTTTAAGAAGAAACGTATTGAAATGAAAGAAGACAAAAAAGATATTTTGAGAAAAGTTGATGATGAAAAGGTATATCTTTAATACAAATATATTTTTATTATTTTCTTTTAATTAAAAAGTTATATTTATAAACAAAACATAATTAATCTTATATTTTGATGATGATTTAACAGGGCTTTGTTCGCAAAACAAAGAATAGCTTGTTTTTGTTGGAAACTTTAATAATAGAAATGAAGGATTCACTTAAGAAAGGATTATCAAACTTTCCGAATTCGAAAGAAGTCGAAGGATTAAAAGATGAGTGGGATCGTGTGATAAATGGAGCAAAACGAGTAAAGCTTAATACAAAATATTCAAGACTTCAAAAATCTGAATCTGAATCGGTTTCTTTGAAAATTGTAGAAAGTCAAGTAAATTTAAGTCATCAACAAAAGAAGTTTCATTTTAGGAAATCTGAATCAAATATTCATGAAAAAGAGAAGCAAACTTTTGATGAAATACCCTCATTTGATTTAGGTTTTAAATTTTATTCAAATCCAGGTAAAGAAGTAACACTATGTAAATCATTAGAAAATGTTAACTTAATACCACCAGAAGAAAAACCAAATCTGGAAAATGTGAAAATTATTTCTCTTTTAACACCTCCAGAAGAAAGTCAAATGATTTTAGAATTTGACGAAATTCAAGCATCAACAGAAGAATTTAATGCGGCCAATGCGTTATTCAGTATGAGCAAAAACCCAATGTATGTTTTAAACAATATAACTTTTTTAGTGTTTTTGTTTATAAACAATACAACTTTTTTTTTGTTTATGTTTATCAATATAACCTTTTTAGTGTTTTTGTTTATAAATATAACCTTTTTTGTGTTTCTTTTTTTTTTTTTTTTTTTTTTTTTTTTGTTTATTAATATATAGGGAAACAGTATTCCAGCTACAAGATTTTCCTTTTGGAGTAGAACGTGCAAAATTTGAATCTTTTTATTATGAACAATGGATATTTTATGATATCGTAGATATGTGGTGCATTTTGCTCAATTATAGAGAATGCAGACTATCTAGTAATGCTCCAAAAAGATTATTCTGTAACACACAAGTTACGGTATAATTTTTTTTCCAAGTATCATAGATAAGTGAATTTTAATATATATATTTTTTACAGCCTATTTATTTGAATATTGAAAATACATCAAAAGACGATAGATATGAATCTTTTCAAGAAAGTTTGTATTTAGCTGGATGCCTTGAAGATGATTCTTTAGCAAATTTGTTAAACGTTGATTTGGTAAGTTATTTAGATTATTTTTTTTCTGTTAGCAAATTTGTTAAATCAAATAACTGTTTATCTACAATATATATTTTAAATGAGTTATATTTTCAATATCAATGTAGGTGTTTTTCAATATACTTCGGGAATCTCATTACTACATCATTTGTTTCAATCTAAAGAATGAGAAGATTGAGATAATCGATAATAGATTAACAGATACAGAAACTTGTGAAGGTTCCAAAGTTTCTGAATTAGAGCTAATAAAGAAATTATATGGAACTCTACCGAGTACCGACGGTTCTTGTAAGTAATCATATTTAGCTTGCATTACTTTAACCTTTTACTTTTACATTGCTGATAGCTACAAATGTCAAACTTGATTAGACTTTGAATTGTAAAAGTAATGCAAATGTCAACTTTGGGAATTTATGTAATACTTGATAGTCTATAGATGATAGCTGAAAATGCCAAACTTTGAAAAACTTTACTTAGATCCTTTGGTAATTTAAAGTACTGCAAGTGCCCAAGTTTGTTAGGTTTTGGTGGATATATTTGTTATTACAAATAAGCCGTAAAAACATTTATTTATATCTTACAATCTTCTAATGTTTTGTCGATCACAAACGTAAAATCATTTTAACGAAACAAATAAAATACGTAAATGGTTTGAACTAACAGTTTCTAACATATTCACATTTTCACATAAAACACAAAAACAAGTAGAAGTGATTTTATGATTTAGTAATACATATGTACAACAACTAGTGTTTACATATTTTATACACATAACTAGTATATAGTATATTGGGTAATATAAATGGGTAGAAACTTAAGTATCACAACCCATTGGGCAAATACATTGAATGTAGTTGGGTACAACCCAAAGCCCATAACCCATGGAGCTTGACCCATAACCCATTGCATGACATCATGCTTATATCATACATGGATAATATCCATAACCCATGGATCAACTCATACCCAAGTGACCAAATGCATTGCACTCAAAGATACATTGTATCTAGCTAAAGATCCATGGTTCAACCCATGACCCATAACCAAAATACCCATGGGTAAAAGGGAGCGTCCCACGGATCCCTAGCTTAATGCTAGACGGATCCCTTATGTAAGGGATCCGTGGGATCCGGGGAACAATAGAGTTTTTCTTCTATAAATAGTGAGCCATTTCTTCATTGTTTCTCACCCCTTTCTAACACACTTTCTCCCTGAGTTAAAAACTCACTAACCTCAGATCCAAGAGATCTATGTTTGTAGTTTTGTTTTTGTGTGATCTTTTAGGTTCCTCTTAAAGGCAAGATCACCACCTTTGAAGTCGAGCAAGCTCAAGTCCATGAGTTGCCATGCTTCCTCATCATCAAGGCTACTGAAGTCTTCTTGTTTATTTTTCCTTTCTTTCTTCAAAGAAGTGTAGTGTTGAAGACATTAATGAAAGATGTCTCAAGTATCAAGACGAAGATATTAGTGAAGGGTATCTATCGTCCATATCATAAGCACTTATGGTAGGTGCTTAGAAGTCAAGACAAGAAGCATTAGTGAAAGGTGCTTAGAAGTCAAGACACAAGACATTAGTGAAAGGTGTCTTGTAGATCTAGTCAAAGGCATTAGTGAAAGGTGCCTTAGATGTACATTCGATATGGTGTGTTTCGATGTACAAGATAGACTAGTATTAGATCCAAGGATATTGATATCCTTGATGATGTTGTAAATGAGTAGATCTCCTTTGGGATTAGTCGTTGGTGTAGCGTGGTAGTAGTTCCTCCATTGCAATGGAACTAGGTGCTTAGCTTAGTACCTAATAAAGGGTAGGCGACGTTGTGAAGGTGTAGTTCACCTTGGAGTGAAAGAACTAGGTACTTAGCCTAGTACCTTATAAAGGGTAGGCGACGTTGTGTAGGTGTGGTTCACCTTGGAGTGAAAGAACCCGGTGGTTAGCCTAGCACCGGAAAAAGGGTAGGCGACGTTGTGAAGGCTTCTCCGCCATAAGGAGATTGGTGTAGTGATTACGAACTCTCGAGTAGGTGACTCGGGGAGTGGAGTAGGGCAAGGAAGGTGTCCTTGTAGCCGAACCACTATAAATACTCGCATTGTGGTTTTACGCTTCTTACTCTTATCTTTTCATTACTTACCTTTATATGCTTGTTTATCAACATCCAACACACACATCCAAATAGATTGACATAAGTCGATCTAAATAGTTTAAAGGGAAGTTTTAATTGGCAAAACTATTCAACCCCCCCCCCTTCTAGTTTTCCACAATTGGTATCAGAGCTTCGTTACCAAGTTTCTTGAAGTATATTGTACTTTAAAAACTTGATACGATCCATGGTTAATTGAAAACTACAAAGAAGGTTTTTCATAAAAACAAACACCATGTCTTTTAAAACTATATGTTTGGATGTTGATTTGATAACAACATTTTTTATTTACTTTTTTATTTAATTGCACTAATCTTCTTTGTCATGTTGATTAGTCAAAGCTCATACCCACCAAGCTATAGGAATCGCTTGGTAACAAGAATACCTTCCTTAATAAGGTATCTTAAACGCAAAGGAGCGGGAATTATCTAAGTGACATTTGTTGTGTCATTTGTAAAGACATTCCTAAGTGCGCTAGAGGTATGATTTTCTTTTTATTTTTGCTTGATAATTAAGTATGCCTATTTAGGTATTTATATGATTATCTTTTGTGCTTATACATGTTTTACATGAAGCTTCATTAGGAAGCCTTTTTCTCACATACGTGTTATATTTCTTGTCTAAAGTCGTGGTATATAAAACTTATGTTTTGTTTCTTTTAATCCAATAATACAACAAAACACAAATTTCAAAAATTCCTCCTTTTCCATAAATACCCCCACCGTCAATCACTCTATCCTCACTTTTTCAAATCTTCCAATTTCAAAAATTTCTCTCATTCAAAACTTCATCTTCCTCTCCATTTTTGTCTCAACCGAAACCAAGAAGGACCATCTTCAACATGGTTTACATCGCCCTCGTGTTCATCGCCTTAACACTCATCGCACTTGTGTTCCCTATGATGAAGTTCACATATGGAGACATTTACTTTGTGTTGTTAATCTACATTGGGGTTATATACCCAATCCTTTGTATCATTCTTAGTATTGAAATGAAATATTACTAATAATCTAGTTATCTAGGCTATTATGTGTTTATCATTCTCTCTTTGTGTTATGTCTTTCCTTAGTGATACATTAGAAGTCATGTATGCATGTTAAAAGAAAATGTAGGTTAAAACACATATCTTGGTATAAAACTATGAGATCTAAAAACCTATGCTTTTCATAAAATCTGTTTCTGTAATTACAGATCTACGGATCCCGGAAGTTATACTAACTGGATCCCTTTTGAAAAGGAACCGTGGGATCCGTCCTACTGGAAAACAGTTTTTTCATGCAAATTAAAAACCTCTTTTCTTCTAAAAGTAATACTCCACTTGAATGTCAAAACCATAAGTGAGTTAAGTGTCTTTCTTGTTAAAAAACCATTGTTAATAAAAATCTAATAAAAACGTTAGATAATCATAGGTTGATCACAAACATCACTTTTTATTAACTCATCATTTCTATAGGTTCAACTATGACGCATGAATATGACTTTGATTTTTCACTCACTAGCGTCTATACTCCGAACATCTCCCTTGAACCCAACACACCTGGCAATCATGTCCGTGGGTTCAATAATCTCGAAAACCGTCACTTCCACGAAGGACGTATTGTAGACACCTCTCTACAATTCGAAGAAGGTATCAATACCTCCTTCCGAGCCATAGGACTAGAATGTCTTCTTGAAATCAACGAGAATATATGTTCAAGGTTCATAATGGAATTCTTCCGTCAAGTCGAACTCGTTCGTAACGAGGATCGCTCTCTATCTCTTTGGTTTTATATCAAAAACCAAAAGTTTACTTTAACCCTTGGGCATTTTGCTCACATCCTCCGGATTCCAAATCATGGACAATGTGCCTTCACCGAAGATTGGTCTCTTGATTCTCTCTTCAACTTTCGTGAAGAAAATAGTCCATATTGTTCACACATACCCTCCCCGGAAGATTTAAATCGCATAATATGCAAACCTCGACCATATTACTCCGATCCAAACATTATCTTCACACGGGACATCCGAGAAGAGTACAAGCCTCTTGCACTCATCCTACGTGAAAATGTTTGGAGTCTTAGTTGAAATTGAGAAATCCTTCCCGCATGTTGTGCTCACATGTTGTACTGTTTGCTAACACAACAACCATACAATCTCGCCTACTTCTTCGCAAGGAGAATTGTAAATCTTCAAGGCTCCAAGAATAAACTCATCCCTTATGGAATGTTCTTGACACGCCTCTATCATAATGTTATGCACTTTCATCCTCAATTTCAAAGTCCGTTGTACGTACTTGTGAACAAGATGATGGAACCGCTAAACATATCTCTCATGAAGACTTTCTTCATTCTTGACTCCACCGACACTCATCAATCACGTAACGATCCTCCTAGCGAAAACACTTAAGGAACCTAGTAGTATTTGTAGGATATTAGTTTTCACTTACACATCAAACCAAAACACCAAGTTGGCGTATAAATGGAATTCTAGAGAGAGAAAGTTAGAGGTTTAGGGAACTTAGTGAGAGAAAATGAAAGATATTATTATGAGCTCCAACTCTCTACCTTGGGAGGTAGAGAGTATTTATAGTCTTACATAAAACGCCACACAACGGGCTGTGGATCAGGCATACAGTGGGTAAAGACCCGTCCGTCCTCCACGGTGTTACTTAACTAAATACTACTTAACTTAAAATAACTACGACTACGAGCTTTCTAACGATTACATATACTTGAGGTGACCGACTCTTTAATACCTGGAATTTCTAATTCCTAACAATCTCCCCCTAAGGGAGGTCACCTCAATCATGTACTAAAATTACATTGAATACAAACAGATATTACAAAAAAAATTGTTCTTGCATTCTTGATGTAGTACTTTGCTCCGAAGCTCGTAGTCATTGATTCTTCTCATTGCATGTTTGGTTAATCCAAGTGGAGGTCTTTTACTGATCCACATGATAATAATTTTGAGCCAGCTTTTGAGACCATCAGCTAACAACAATCTCTGAGACATCCATTGTGGTGTTGGTATTATGTGATGTTGTGACTTTCGGACCGACATGCTCACATTCTGGATCATGATATCTTCTCATCAGAGTAACGGAAGCTTTCGATGATTCATGATATTGGCAGCAGCGTAGCAGAAGCATGGAGTGAAAATATCAGAGTCATTGATGCACTTATCATGATTTCTTGAGAGATGAATGTATTGTGTGAGCATGCGGCTATGGATTGACCGCTTCATTCTGATCAGCTGCAAACGTCAGGCGTACCTGCATACAACAGTTAGCAATAAAGCGTACAAAAGTGTCTTTGACCACTTTAGTTGAATTGAGGTACACGGCCCACGGTTCCCCGTTGATCAGTACATGTACTGCCTGTGATCAGGTATAATTCCGAAGAATTTCCTTGACAGGGTTTCGCAGCTGCTCAAGCTGTTCTCAAACCGGAACGTCTCAAAGAAGACAACACGGAGTGAGTGAACCAGCGAATTTAAGTCCACTGATTGATGAAAAGAGATTTGAAAAGCAATCGTTTATTGCTCAATAGAAATTGTTTTGCAATACAACGAAGGTTTTAATGAACATCAATTATCAATCATAAAACACCTTTTGATTTGAAATATCCGTACACGGTCGATTTGCTAAAGAGAAGAGTTTTTAAGCACAAAGACCGGTTTTTCAAAGGTATCCGTCAATCCATAACCTGAACCAGGATTGATTCAAGAGATTGAATCGCCCCATTGTTTCTGTTCAGTTGTCACATAGTTGATCTATATAATAGATCTCACATGCCACCTACCAGGAGCTTGTTTGATGTTGGCTCCAGAAGGCTTTCCATCTTCATTGTGAATATGTTTACACATCACTCAGATGTTCTGGCAATACCACAAGGATAATGCGTAGGACTCAAGATATAATCTCTCTTTCCACATTGTGTGAAACAGAGAGTCTTCATTGAAAGTGTCCTAATGAGATTTATTGATGATTTCGTGGCTCTAGACTCAATTTTGTGCATATTTGGTTCCTGTGCCGGAGACTAGGAAGAGGGTCTCCTTCTTCAATATCAACAATCTTTAAGAGAAAGTCGATAGATAATGTCGGTTCCCCGTGAGAATGAAACAAGTCCTTTTAAGAGGAACTTGAGTGGTTTGGAAAGTTGAAGTGCAGTGCGTCACTGGGTCCATGACGTCTTGTCTTCAATACCGATGTTACCATCAGTAGCATATGAATTGAACCCGGTTTCTGCCCTAAGGTTGAATATATGGAGGGCTATTTGTTTTCACCCTTTTCTCATTCAATTCTTTTTAATTCTTCAACCCCTTCAGTGCTTACCGAGACTTCATAGCTAGAACCTTGTTGGGTTTATTTCAGTACTAGCTCAGTCTCAGTCCGCACTCTTCCCATATCTCATTTTTCTCCTTTTATCATCATACCTAAGAACTCTACACTAACTAGTGGATAGTCCCTGGGTAGATCCCTCCGATTCTGGCGGATCATGGGAACACATACCTAACCTTATCATCCTTATATCACCGTACATAAAGTAAAGTTGGTCGGTCTATTTGGTATTGTTTATCTGCCATTGGAACCAATTGAAAACCATTTGAAAATCAATCCAGATACTTGTGATATATTATCAAAACATTTTGTACCTGAATTGTTTTTGATATTTTTAGAATAAGTGCTCCCCCTCAACATGTGCATGAATAGTTTGAAATCGTTTTGCACACGGAGGAAAGAGGAAGAAATTACTTCTTTGATTACCATTTTCTAAAAGATATCACCATCACTTCCTTGATCAAGTCAAGTAGATAAAGCATTTCCGGGAAGGATGAGGTTTCCATAAGTTTGCTCCCCCTCAATATGTGCCTCGAGGTTTGAAAAGAGTTTTGCACATACTAGAGGGAACCTGCACATTGAGATAAATGATCACGTTTCAAATCATAGGTTTAAGATAGATGCTCCCCCTCAACATGTGCATGGAGAATTTGAAATCGTTTGTCACATGTGGGAAGGATAGCATGTACATCCTTATAAAACCATTTACCGAATTATCAGTTTAAATCCAATTTAAATCACACATTCTCCCCCGATCACAATTATCAAATCATTTGAGATTTGTGATCTCTTATTGATTTAAATTGATTTTGAAAGATTTTAAGGGGAATTGTGACTTGATTATGAAAACGTTTTAACTGATAAGGATCGGATTTTTAGACTTTAAAACTCCATTGATAAAACATGCATGTACATCTTTTGAAAACAATTAAATGCCAAATAACTTTTTAATTTAATTGAAATCATTCTCCCCCTCAATCAATGACATAGGTTGTTGATTGAGAGATATAGATTTTGACAAATAAGTCCTGATGATTATCAAAAATAGAGACCGAGTTATTTTTCAAAGCAGTTAGTTTTCAGCAGATAAATGTTTATATAATCAGAGCATGGAATTTGAAAACATGGTAAACCATGGCTCTGTTCTTTCTTTGAAAAGCGGGTTACTGCCTGAAATGACAATAAACCATTGTTTCTCTTTCTCCCAAAAATAATTTTTTGATTTTTTGATTTTTTTTTTTTTTTTTTTAACATTCGAACAACATCTAAAGTCCCGTGTCATTCTTTGAATGACATCACAAAGACCGTAGATATTATCGAATCGAGGAGAACATGACAAAAGGACAATATTTTTTTGGAATTTTTCAAGATTTTTCAATTTTTTTATGGATTTTGAAGGTTTTATATTTTTCTATTTGATTTTTGAAGGTTTTATAATTTTGTATTTTGTTTTTCGAATAGATATATACAAGAGATAGATGAAGATAGACCTTTACTCCTCGTCTTCCTCCTGAAGACGTTTGAGTGTTTCTGGTTGAAGGCTTTTCAAGCCAAGACGTGGAAGAATAAACTCAAAACGTTTTCTTGGAAGAGCTTTGGTGAAGATGTCTGCTAACTGATATTCAGACCTCACAAAATAGAGTTCCACCACACCTTTTTCCACTTGTTCCCTGATGAAATGATGTCGAATGTCGATATGCTTTGCTCTTGAGTGTTGAACATTGTTGCATGAGAGAGCAATAACACTTTTATTATCACAGTACAGAGGGATTTTGTTGAATTCAAAGCCATAGTCAGATAATTGAGATCTCATCCATAAGATTTGAGCACAACAGGATGACATGGCTATGTATTCAGCCTCTGTAGAGGAAATAGAAGTACTCATTTGCTTCTTTGAAGACCAGCTCACAAACTTATCACCTAAAAACTGAGCACCTCCAGATGTACTTCGACGAGTATCTTGACACCCTGCATGATCAGCATCTGCATAGGCTGTTAGTGACATGCCGGTGTCCTTCGGGTACCAAAGACCCATATTGATGGTTCCTTGGAGATACCGAAAGACCCGTTTAACTGCTTCAAGGTGCTTTTTAGTAGGCTTAGCCTGATATCTAGCACACATGCAAACAGCGAACAAGATGTCTGGTCTACTAGCTGTGAGGTACATCAGGGATCCAATCATACTACGATATTTTGTTTGGTCAATCATGATCCCTGAGTGATCCTCATCTAGTTTGGTTCGATCAATCATGGGAGTGTCAACAGGGTCACTTGAATCAAATCCAAATTTCTTTAATCCCAAGAAAAATGACATTTGTCCCATCATTGACATTTGAAATTTTGAACTCATTTCATTTGAAAAATGATCACATTCCATTGGGTCTGTCGAGGCAAAAATAATATCATCAACATAAATTTGAACATGAATTAAATGTTTGCCTGACTTCCTGGTGAACAATGTTGGATCAACTGCTCCTTTGCTAAATCCGGTTGATAGAAGAAACTTTGACAGTGTATCATACCATGCCCTTGGAGCTTGCTTTAAACCGTAAAGGGCCTTCTTCAAACGATAAACGTGAGTAGGATGCTCTTGATTTACAAATCCTTCAGGTTGGCTGACGTAGATGACTTCTTTAAGGTCTCCGTTCAGAAATGTCGTCTTCACATCCATCTGATAGACTACCATGTTCTTTAAGGTGTGTTTCGATGTACAAGATAGACTAGTATTAGATCCAAGGATATTGATATCCTTGATGATGTTGTAAAGGAGTAGATCTCATTTGGGATTAGTCGTTGGTGTAGTGTGGTAGTAGTTCCTCCATTGCAATGGAACTAGGTGCTTAGCCTAGTACCTAATAAAGGGTAGGCGACGTTGTGAAGGTGTAGTTCACCTTGGAGTGAAAGAACTAGGTACTTAGCCTAGTACCTTATAAAGGGTAGGCGACGTTGTGTAGGTGCGGTTCACCTTGGAGTGAAAGAACCCGGTGGTTAGCCTAGCACCGGAAAAAGGGTAGGCGACGTTGTGAAGGCTTCTCCGCCATAAGGAGATTGGTGTAGTGATTACGAACTCTCGAGTAGGTGACTCGGGGAGTGTAGTAGGGTAAGGAAGGTGTCCTTGTAGCCGAACTACTATAAATACTCGCGTTGTGGTTTTGTGCTTCTTACTCTTATCTTTTCATTACTTACCTTTATATGCTTGTTTATCAACATCCAACACATACATCCAATAGATTGACATAAGTCGATCTAAATAGTTTAAAAGGAAGTTTTAATTGGCAAAAATATTCAACCCCCCTTCTAGTTTTCCACAATATTGTCACATAAAGATGCTACAGGGGGCAGGAAATTTCCTTGCAGATTAAGCTTAGTTGAGCTATATTTTACTTTAATATAAGTATTGTTAATTTGTCTTAAAGTTTTATTGCTTATTTCATAAACTAACCGACAAAACCAATTTTAAAACATTTTCAACATCATTTGATCTCTTCATAAGTGCAATATATATATGTGCAAAACCTTTTTTGAAATGAAATTTTGACTTTTTTAGTAAAATCTTATGAACTAACACATATGACCCAAAAACTTTGAATCTACTTGTTCTGTTCTGTCATTGAGTCTTTGCAGACTATAGAATGAATGAGTTTGTCATCAATACTTTTCTTTTAATATTTATTTATATTCCTGTATTTATTTTTTCAGACAAACTTCTTCTGCGAGTATTTGAAAAGAAAGAAACATCCAAAAGATCGATATATGAAGTTCTGTAAACCAAGTATACTGAAAATGCCATGGAGAACAAGACAAAATTCAAATGATTGTGCAATTTTTGCCATGAGACATATGGAGACATACTATGGTCAAAGAATTGAAGAATGGAAGTCTGGATTTAAAAATGAAAGTCCAGAACAGCAAGGTCAAATCAAAACTTTGAGAAAAAAATATGCTGCTAAAATGCTTCTTTCTGATAATAATATTCATAGAAAAAAATTAATTTCTGAATCGAATGAATTTTTAAATCTTTTTGCAGAAGAAAAACAAGTTCGCATAAAGATAAAATAAGAAAAGTTCATGAAAATGAGATTTTCTACTTTTTGGAAAAATAGAAAAAACAGTTGAAAAACAAATATGGTTGATGCATTCAAGATTTTGAAAATATTTGCAAAGTTTACTTTCTTTTAAATGTAATTTTGGGGAACGTTAAATCTTGAAAAAGAATATATCTTTGATTCATTTGTTGATATTCATTAGAAATATTTCATTTTTATTTACTTAATTTTTGGTATTGGTTATTCTTAATTTTTGGTATTTAGAGGATGGTTCCAAAGACTTATCAGGATTAACTATCTTCTCATATTTCCTTAGTAATATGTAAGCTAGATCAGTTTAGGACCATACTCTGATAATATTAATAGAACAATTGATTGGGTTTGTCAAGAAGCAATTATTTTGACTTGACAAATATTTTGTATACATCAGTATTTGAACTTTTCATATGTGAAAATATTACACCTGGGATTTGTACTGCTAATGTACTGATTGATCGTTCTGCTGCTAGTTTATTGGATCGTGCTGCTAGTATATTGGTTCCTACTACTAGTATTTGTTACTACTGCTAGGTTGTGTTTCAACGGTAAAGCCGCCTTCTTAACATAACGAATATAAATTCAGACAGAATCACCAAAACAAAACAACTCCGTAATAAAAAAAAATCAAATACCAATTCAAACAAACTAAACATTGAAGAAGCTATCATTGGATTTAAACTTTTTCTAAACTATCATTGGATGTTCCATTTGGATGTTCCTTTGCTTTTCTTGGTCGAAACATTCTTTTTCTTTTCATTGGCCTTGAAATGTCTGAATCTAACTCTGTTATTTGATTAACAGATTCTTTTACACCTTCATTTGCAACATAATATTTTAAAGCCTTATTTGAATAATCCTGAAAAAAAAAAAAAAAAAAAAAAAAAAAAAAAAAAAAAAAACTTTTAAAAAATAGATAAATTTTTAAAAAATGAATATCATAAGTTTAGAAAAACAAACCATTGAAGGAGCTTTAATTTTCCTATAAGTATGAGATCTTTCATAACTTTTCAGACCCTTCTTTCCTTTAATATTTGCATTGACCGGTCCTTTATCTTCAATGTATTGAATATAACAAAGATATTTAAAACTTAATTTAAAAAAAGTAAAATGTATTATACAGATAAAAAGTTATATTAATCATAACCTTCGTTTAAGAGTCTGTCTACTTTTTGAACCTCATAAAGCAAATCAGAAGTCCAGTATTCAATAGCAGGAACGTCTGACCTTTTATCTTTTGTTGTTTGTAGATTGATTCAGCATACAACAACTGTAAAAAAGAAAAAAAATATACATAAAAATATAAACAAATAGAATGTAAAAATAGAAAGAAAATAAAAATCATACCGATAGAAAAGTAATAGGTCCACAATAATAGTTTGCATCACTCGTGTCGTATTTGTTCCATTTTTTTTAATATCTTTCAAACAATCTAAAAGATATGAACATGAATCCAATTTTATGATATCATCATCAGAATCTGGAATGAGTGACAGTATCTTTTGGCAAGCTACACTCCCAGGTAAAAAAAGACAGCTCGAAAGGACAACAAGAAAGTTTAACACAAACATTCGATCAGTGTTACCATTATCCAAAATATTATTAACAACTTCTGTAACATGAATATTTGTCTCTTTCGAATTTTTAGTTGGGTTGGTTGTTCGTACTCTTTTAATAGAATTTATTTTTTTCTTGCCCATTGGAAATCCCATAATTGCATTAACTGTCTCTCTTTTGATTTCAATGTTTCCACACATCAAGTTCAAAGTCATATTATCTTCATCAAAGCAATCAACAGCTTTAAATCCAAGCCTAGAAGGTATGACACAAATCTTCATTCCAAGCAAAGAACTAAATCCCATTTCTGAGACAACATTACGTTGCTGCACTGACATATTAGAAAGAAGATAAAAAAGTTGACTTGGAGATCCCCTAGTTCTGATTGTTAGTATACTTTCATTGTAAACACAAACATGATCTTCAACATCAATATCACTAGAAATTGATGTTACTTTATTTATAATCCTTGATGATGTTCTCCTTGAATTAATATGAATTTTTTCTTTCTGAAGACTCAACCTTTCAAATCTTCTAACTACTGATTTCATCTTTAGAATAGCTGAATCTGTTTTGTTTTTAAAAGTTCTCGTTGAATTGACTATGTTTCTCATTATTTGAATTCTTTTCCTTGTCATTTTGTCTTCATATTTTTTGAATTCACATATATTATCAGCTGCAAAAATGAAAATTAAATTAAAAATATTATCAAAAATAACAATCCTCATATCAGAATAACAAACTTCAACAAATCCTCATATCAGATTAACAGAATTCACATATATAATCAACTTCAACAATCTTCATATCAGAATAACAAACTTAATATCAGAATAACTATCATACTAATGATAAGAAAAATCGAAGTGTAATTATTTTCATACTTAGAATAAGAATATTAATATCAGAATAACAAAATCATGCTAAATTATAGTAATATTTTGTGTTAAAATATATAACATTAAAGATATTTATATGTGTGCAATGTAATAATTGCTGTTTTAATCTATAAAACAGAAGTGTCATGGAAGGCTACTTATTAGTCTCTTGGTTTTTCTGATAATGATTATAAAAACTGCAACTGCAAAACAGTTACCACTGCATCATATTCAACTCAAATACATGTAATCTTTGTAGAATATTTGAACAATACAAAAATCATGTCTGCTTCAAACAAAAGATCAAAAAGCGAATGCGATTTTGAAGAAGAACAAAACGGAAACGACAACAAGTATAACATGATTTTTTGAATCGATTTTTCTATTACTTTTATTTTTATTCATTATATGAAAACTAACTGCTTTGTTTTTATTGTTCAGAAAACAATGCATTCAAGAACAAAAGGCAGAGGACAAAACCATCAAAGAAGGTATGAGGACTGGTTTGCGATTTTAATAATTAAAGAACAAAAGTGTATATTGAGTATGGATTAGGAAAGTTTTATTTAAACAATGAGTGTAAAATTATTCTGTTCTTTCAATGTAGAGATTGTTGAAGAAAACAACAACAGTGCTGCGGAAAAACATGTATGGGATCCTGACGATTGGTACTACCCAATCGAAATGGAGATGTATAAAGAAGATGAAAAAAGGGATGAAGCACAAACGGATAGAAATAAACAACTAAAAGATGATCAAGTGAAAGAGTTTGCGACAATGCCTGGAGTTTATCTGCTTGAAGAGGGTTCTTCGGATGTCGAAGAAGATTTGGAGAAAGAAGACATTGAAAGTTTCGACTATGATAATTTACATTTAGCATTTTCCAACGATGACTTAGATTAAGTTCGTATTAATATCAGAATAACAATATTAATATCAGAATAACAATGATCCTTACCCATTGCAAGGCCAAAGGTCCTTTTCTACCTTTGGTAGATTGGAAGTAGCCTCTCTACCTTAGGTAGCGTATGCCTATCTATGTTTACGTCGTTTAAGACGGTATTGGGATTTACTTTACTTTACTTTTAATCTCTGTTGCAAAAATCGGTCTAGGCGACCGATTAATCACCGATTAATCGCTAGGCGGTGATTAGCCGTTCTGATTTTCATTAATCGGCCTTATTAATCGGTTACTGACAAAAATCGGATTAATCGGCCTAGGCGGCCGATTAATCGGCCAAATCAGATAAAATCGGATAAATCGAAAAAATCAGTTACGGGTAAAAATCGGCAAAATCAGAAAAAATCGGCCAAATAAAAAAAAAAAAAAAATCGGCTAGATCGGCCAAATCGGGCATATAGTTTCAAAATTTTATAATTTTATATATAAAAAATCCAATCCGATTAATCCCCGCCTAACCGATTAATCGCTAGGCCCTACCCGGCCGCCCAGCTACCGCCTAGCGATTTTTGCAACCTTGCTTTTAATATCAGAATAACAATATCATATTTTTTTTGAAGAAGAAGAATAAAAATATAAACAAAAAAAGGAAAGCTAAAAAAATGTTTAGTAAAGTAGATTCAAACTAAAACTGTAAAAATAGTTCTTTCGTCAAAACCATCGAAAATTACATAATTATATATAACAGGTTCGCCTAAAACATACACCAAAACATACCACATAACATATCACATGATGTTCTAAAAGTCATATAATGCTAAATCTTTGATTCTATGTTTAATACTAATAGTTCAATAATTTATATTTTTAGTAAAGTAGATACAAACTAAAACTGTAAAAATAGGAGTAAAAAATTACCATTTTGATTCTTTGTTGAATCAATCTTTGATTTAACATTATATGCGACAACTTCATCTCTTTGATTTAACATTGTGAAATCTGTTTTGTTTTATGATCTTCACTTCTATTATTGGTGGTGTTATATTTGTGCATTTATTGACACGTTTACAAAATTATTTATTGGGTTTAAAAATATTGACATTTGATATCTTTTGGGCTTTAAAAAAAATTTGGGCTTTTTAAAATTTTGCTTTTATAAACTTTAGGCTTCCCTTATACTATTCTGTATATAACAATAACACTAATAATAAAAACAGATCTGAATATATTTTTGGGTTTAAAAATATTGACATTTGATATCTTTTGGGCTTTAAAAAAATTTTGGGCTTTTTAAAATTTTGCTTTTATAAACTTTGGGCTTCCCTTATACTATTCTGCAAGGTTGTAAAAGTCGCTAGGCGCTAGTGAGGCGGTCAGATATGGCCTAGCGATTAATCGGTTAGGCGGGGATTAGTCGGGGATTAATCGGATTAGAATTTTTATGCACAAAATTGTAATTTCAGATATTGTATTATATTATATGTATGAGATAAACATAGTGCATCAAAATTCAAATATTTCAAGTGTTCAAATATAAACATAATAAATAATTATTCAAAATTCAAAGTCAAACATAGATATTACTCGGTTTGTTGTTCATTTTTAAGCGAGCGTTGACCAATTTTGTTCGATTAATCAGTTTGTTGACCAATGTTTAAAAGGTTTTGTCTGATTTTAAATGATTTTGTTGACTAAGTTTTAAGATATTTTGTCCAATTAGACCGATTTAGTTTGATTTTGTCCGATTAATCGGTTTGTTGACCTATTTTTAAGCGATCTTTGACCAAACCGATTAAATAGGCCGATTATGATAAATCAAGGCACTTACTGAGCGATCAGCGATTATGCGGGGATTAATCGGCCGCCTGGGCCGATTTTTACAACAGAGCTATTCTGTATATAACAATAACACTAATAATAAAAATAGATCTCAATATATTTTTACCTACCTTCACGGTTCCACTATAATCTAGATCTGAATTATAATTCAAAAAAAGGTAAAAAAAAAAGTATTTTATTTAATTGCTAAGTTTATTTAATTTTATTTTAACACTTATGCATTTTTCTTTGATGCAGATTTAAATGGAAAAAAGTGTTCATCTAGTGGAAATGTATTGGCTAATCAAGATGAAAGGAAGTGTCGAATTTGTGGGCAAGTTGCAAATCATGATGCAAGACATTGTCCATTGAAAAAAACAAATTAATAATCGCGTCATGGATTATTGTGTTTTAAGTTTGTGTATATGATTGTTTCTGATCTTAATGTTTGTAATGTAATTTGATGTTTATGTTTGTGTTTCAAGCTTAATGTGATTTGATGTTTATGTTTATGTTTCTAAAAAAATTATGCTATTATATAATGTTCTTTTTTGATATATTTTGTTTTTTTTAAATAAATAAATTAAATTTGAGAAAAAAAAAAAAAAAAAAAAAAAAAAAAAAAAAAAAAAAACTTATCCGTAATTCGCTATAAATTTTTATATGCAAAAAACTAACATTTTGTCTTCTATAGTTAACTTGTTCTTACTCACAAACAAAAAAAAAACCCTATTTCTTATATTGCAACCAAATTGCGAAACCCAAAAATAACCAATACCAAAACTTTGTGAATCTCCTTCTTTATAACCCCTTGCTAATTCTCATCTTCCTTCCTCATCATCAATTATTGAATATTTGTGAACCTGCTTCATTCAGAATGACGAAAAGAATCTTTCATGAAAGTCACAACATGGTTGCTTTACTTAAAAAACCATTACCAGAATCAGAAGGATTTGCTGAGATCATTGATTTTTTAAACACTTGCTCTATAAGGTATGCATTATCAGTAAATCCTACTATATATATTTCGATCATTAAGCAATTTTGGGCAACTACTAAGTCCAGAACTATAGATAGGGAAGTACAAATTAGAGCTTTAGTAGATGATGAAGAGATAATTGTCACCGAGTCATCAGTTAGAAGTTCCTTGGAACTAGAAGATAACAATGGTGTCGACTGCCTACCAAACCCTGCTATTTTCAAAGGTCTTGAAAAAATGGGATATGAGAAGAAAAACGATTCTTTAAAATTTTACAAAAGGCTATTCTCACCTCAATGGAAATTTCTAATCCATACCATCCTGCATTGTATAAGTCCTAAAACAATTGGCTGGAATGAGTTTAGTACAGGTATAGCTTCTGCTATAGTGTGCTTGACTCAGGATAAGATTTTTAAATTTTCTAAGATGATTTTTGATGGTATGATTAAAATTTTGGATGATTCAAGTAAGTGCTTTCTGTATCCTAGGTTTGTTCAAATTTTTGTGGATAAACAAGTTTTAAAAAAAAGGTTCATAAACAAATTTACAAAACTCCCAAGCTCTCAAACAAAGTTTTTACCTTTATGAAAAAAAAATGAAAAAGGTTTTTCTGGAAGTGTTACACCACTTTTTCAAAACATGGTAAACGTTCCACAAACACACGATGAAGCTGATACACAACCTACATCCAAAATTTACACTCAACATCACAACAAAAAAAGACCTATACCCGTAGGAAATCTGAACAAAAGGGTACTAAGCTAAATAAGACTCAACCCAAGGAAACATCTGTTTGTGGAGATGATGGAAACCCCAACAAAATGGCTAATATGGGAGGCTCAAATTCACCTATCAGGGAAAGTAACGCATCTCAAAGTAATGAAGGTAGACATGGAACTAATGAATTGATGGATTTTGCTGTACATAATAACAATTCCAGTGATCCACCTCTAGGGCTAGGTAACAAATCCCAAAATTTTGAGGATAGTATAGAACTCATAAAAGAATTGATTGCAAACTGTACAAAATTGACAAAAGATGTTCTTGGACTCCGACAAATCACAACTTCTCAAGATGCAGAGATCAGAAGTTTGAAGCAGAGAGTTAGATATTTGGAAGGTGTAAAGAGATAAAAAACAACTAGACTGAGGAGGGTGAAGAAAGTTGGTAATGCACAAAGGATAAATTGCCCTGATACGAATATCGGTGATGGGGTTGAAACTGAGAAGAATAACTTTGGTAAACAAGTTGTTTTAGAACAAGAGAGTCAAGCAGTTGAATCTACAAATGTTTTTGACGAACGTGCTTCTAGTAAAAAAGAAACTGGTGCTAGTACAAATTTACCTACTGCTGGATCTGTTGCTACTCAAAAGAAACCTACTTCTGATGTTTCTCTTGATGAACAAAGTTTGAAAGAAAGTGACCATACCAAGACAAATTTAGATATATCTGTTGAAGGAACTGGAAAAGATTTCAATGAAATTAACGAGGTACTGGAGAACATTGGTGAAGATGTTGAGATGTTAGAAACTGCAGATGACGAATGTGCTGCTCCTAAAAAAGAAACTGTTGCTAGTAGAAATTCCCCTACTTCTGATGTTTCTCTTGATGAACAAAGTTTGAAAGACGATGCTCCAAAACAATCATTGAAAGAAAGTGACCATCCCAAGACAAATTTAGATATAATTGTTGGAGGAACTGGAAAAGATTTCAATGAAATTGACGAGGTACTGGAGAACATTGGTGAAGATGATGTAAAACCAATTGAAGAGGAGCAAGGTGAAGATGTTGAGATGTTACAAACTGTTGCTAGTAGAAATTCACCTACTTCTGATGTTTCTCTTGATGAACAAAGTTTGCAAGAGGATGTTTCAAAACAATCATTGAAAGAAAGTGCTGTTACTAAAAAAGAAAGTGTTGCTAGTAGAAATTCACCTACTGTTGATGTTTCTCTTGATGAACAACCAATTGAAGAAGAGCAAAATGAAGATAATCAGATGTTAGATACTGTAGACGATAGTTATGATAAGAATGGAAGAGTTACATATGATGATGTTTTGGAGACTGCAGAGAGAATGAAAAGAAAGAGGGTCGAAGAAGAACCGGCCAAGGCTGAAGAAGAACTTCTAAACAAGGAAACCGACAACTACATTGTCGACAATCGGTCACACAAACCCAACCAATCTTCTGAAGCACCTCAAGACACTTTAAACAAAGCAAGATCATATTCTGAGGTTTCTACTGCTGCAGTAAATATTTCTGAGAGTTCTACTTCTGATAAAAAAGTTAATACAGTTGTTTCTACTGTTGTTCTAAAACGAAGAAAAACATCATGCATCCTTTTCGAATCTCCATATATGAACAAAAGAGTTGAGACTATACCAGAATTCAAATCACAGGTGCAAAAAATATTCCCGAAAATGATTCTATCCGATATAGAGAAAGATGTTATGTAAGTTCTTTAAACTATTCTTGTAAAAACTAAAAATTTTATTTTTTAATTTTCACATCTAATTCCTATATGCTACCATATAATTTCTATATGTTCCTATACAGGGAGGAGATTTTCAGATATGGGAAAGTAAATGCTCTTTTAAGAATTCATATCAAGTGTCTTGCTTCTGAGACAGAGATCGAACATGAAGTAATCGATAACTTTGTCAGTATCCTAAATTTTGAAGAAAAATTAAGAAATGATACTTTAAAAAGTTTTAGACATTACTTCAAAACAGTGATGATTGTAAGTTAACATTTTAAAATTTTTTATTATTTTATTTATTTATGTATAATTTTTCTTCTATTATACACAAATATGTTTTTTGTAACCTTGCACTTTGTTTTTGTTTTAATAGCCAAAAGATCTGGATGAATATGAAAGAGATATAGAAGGGCATTCTCAAATGTTTCGAAGCTACGTTGAAGATCAGTTTCAAAATGAAAAAAAAAGAAGCTATGTCAATGGAGAAAATTGAACTGGTAATATTGTCATTATTTTTTTTAAACAATTTTTTTTTACTGATCTACTCTATTACTAATATTACCATAATAATAATCATGTTTATTTAATGTTAATTTCACTTTTAATAGGTCTTCTTTCCAATTCTTGCATATGAGCACTATTATGTAATAGTTTTCAGCATTACAAATGGTCGTGCTGTAATTTTAGACAACAGTAACTCAGATGCTTCATATGATGGTAAATACAAGCATGTTTTTGATTATGTGGTAAGAATTGGTTTATTTTTATTTATTTTTTTTTATAATTTTTTATTTTTATTTACTTTATTTTTTTCCTGTTCAGTATATTTTTTGTGTTGTTCTCATTAATTTCTTATTTTTACATAAAAGTCTGTTAACATCCTATTCGCTTCATCACAATCCTCCGAAAATTGAACTTTTGCTGGATTCAAAAGCTGAAGTACTTCCACTAAAATGGAGAACTAGGAAAGATAAAGTTAATTGTGGATTATATACAATGATTCATATGAAACTTTATGAGGATCAAGACAAACAATGGGAAACAGGTCTTTTAAAAGAAAATGACCAAAATCGTCAAATTCAGCTGGATGTGTTGAGAAGTAGGTAGATAACAAAGATCTTACTGCATGAGATTAATATGCATAAAGAAAATTTGATAAAATATGCAGACGAGTGGATAGAATCTTCAAAAGTTTTTGACGAAATCGCAGCGGATGAAAGTATTGCTAAAGAAAATGTTCCTACTACTCATATTTCTACTGCTGATGAAGCAAGTTTGAAGGAGAATGGTCGAAAACAAGTTTCCAGAAAGTTTAGCAGAGGCAGAAAGTTTGGTGATAAGCATGACTTTGTAGTAGTGAATAAAATGGGTAAAGAAGTAGTTTTGGAGCACCAGAGTAAAGCAGTTGAATATACACAGGTTGTTGAAGAAAGTGATGCTGGAGGGCATAAAACTATTGCTACTGACGTAAAAGATATTGCTACTGCATATATTTCTACTGCTGCTACAAAACAAGTAATAGATGAGACTAGTGTCGCAGAGGTGATGATTGATTTGAAGAAATCAAAACCAATTGTTAAGGGTATTACTATCCAAGAGCCTTCTTCTACACCTGTTAGGGCTATAGAATCATCATCACAAGATATAAACAAGGGTAAAGGAAAACTTGTTGAAGATACTGATTTTGAGATACCTAAAGAATTAGGTGCTACATTTGAAGAAGATTCTAAACTGGCTCGTGAATTAGGTGCTACATATGAAGCAGAGAATCAAAAGTTTCTTGAAAAACAAAGAAAAGATGCTGAGAAAGAAGCTTAAACATTAGCATTAGTAGTTGCTTGGGATGAGGAAAGGGTTAAATGTGATGCACATATGTTGCTTGCTAACAAGCAAACTCAGAAAGACATGCAAATGTACACTATTGAGGAAAAAATGAATGGTTAAAGGAGTACATGGAAGAAAGAAGGAACTTATATGCTGCTGAGAGACTTAAGAAGAAGAAGCTCAGACCATCTACTGTTAAGCAAAGAAGAATGTTTCATGAAACTTATTTAAAGAATATAAAGGGTTGCAGAAAGAATCAATTGTCTCATATACCAGATGATGAAGTTGAGAAGATGTATAAGACAGCAAAGGAAGAAATAGATACAGAGGGACATAAAAAAGAAACAGTGGAGGTAGTCGATAAAGAAAGCTCTAGCTCAGGATTGAAAAGAGCTGCAAGTGTGTTAAATACTATTTGTAGGAAAAAAATGAAACCAGATAAGTCTTAAGCATTTGACTTAATATCAGAATGTTTGAAAAGAAAAATATTAATATCAGAGTTAGTTGTCTTAATATATTTAAATTACTTAAATAATTTTACTTAAGTTATGATGTTTATCAGAGTTATGATGTGTTTTATTTGAGTTATGACTGTTTAACCATTGTGGGATGCTCTATGACGTATACATATTTATATTGTCTTTAATATCAGAGTTAGTTGTTTTAATATATGATATTCTGTTAATATCATAGTTAGGCCTATGACGTATACATATTAATATTATCTTAATATCAGAGTTTAGTTGTCTTAATATATGATATTGCCTTAATATCAGAGTTATTAAATGATGTTAAACATAATAATAATGTTTAAATGCTAAATGTTAGTTTTTCAATGTTTATCTTTAATATATACTTGAATTATAAATTTTAAACCATAAATTCACACTACTTTAAGATTGGGACCTTAAAACCAAAAATTTTATTCATAATACGAAATTACATAATACTTCTAGAACAACCAACAAACAAGCAACAAACCAAACTACAAAAGATCATTAAACAAAAGATCTAAACAGCCAAACCCCCCAACCAAACCTCACTCATACTTCTTCATCTTCTCCATCTTCATACTTCTCCATCTTGGTGATATGCTCCTTCTTTTTATTGACAATTGCACGCATATCAATCAAAATGCTAACAAGCGAATCCAACAATCGACGCTCCATGACTTGAATGTCATTCAGGGAGTCATAGATCTCATCCGCAGCTTCTTCTTCATCGAAATTAAGAGACAATACCTCACTCATTGCCTCTGTACGCTTTTCAACCTTAGTAACCAACTCAGTTCTACGCTCGCCAAGCCACATAATAATGCCTTCTTCATCTGTAACTTCTTGATTAAATAAACACTTGAACAAGTTGTGTAGTTGATTAGTTCCAAAAACATTTTTGAGTTCATTGATAATTGGAGTTTGAGACATTTTGAGGATGATTAGGGTTAGAGCAGAGATGGTATCTTATTGCAACTGAATAGACTTATTTATATTGTAACTGAATAGACTTTTTATTGCAAATAAACCCTCCAACTTCAAAAATGATTTAAATTTTCAATTAAAGTTTGCAAAAATAACAAAAGCAGCCCTCAAAATTAAGTATCAGAGTAAGTTAATAATATCAGAGTAGTAATTAAGTAAGTTAATAATATCAGAGTAATAGTTTAAATTGTATGTTACATACTTTATATTTTTAATACAATAAAAAAAAAAAAAAAAAAGCATCCAGTTTATCACTACAATTATTATTCTGATATAATTAAGTAAGTTAATAATATGATTGTAATAATATATTGACATAATAAATGTTAAATTTTAAACTTAAATTTGTTAAAAACTTTTAGTAGTTAAATATTAATTTAAAAATAATAAGTGTTATATTTAATTTTTTAAATAACTATAAGTATGAAATATGATAATTATATTCATTTGTGTCTTGTGTATTGTCAAAATCAACTTTAAAGATTATCACAAAATAAAGTAGTATTTTACGTCTCGAGGAATCTTTAACAACTATAAATAGTATCTGACAAATATCTCTTTTTAAATTTACTTAATAAACATATACAGTAAAACCTCTATAAATTAATACTCGATAAATTAATAACCTCGATAAAATTAATAATTTGTTCAGTCCCAACTTGGGACCAGTATAAATTTGAACCCTAATCGATAAAATAATAAGATAATAATTTTTTTGAAACTCTAGTGTATATATATTAGCACCAACGAAACTATAAATTAATAATTACTAATATATATATATATATATATATATATATATATATATATATATATATATATGTGTGTGTGTGTGTGTGTGTGTGTGTATGTGTGTGCGCGCGTGTGCGTGTGTGTGTGTGTGAGAGAGAGAGAGAGAGAGAGAGAGTGGGAGACACTTCAAAATCCTAAAATTATTTAGGTAAAAATGAATCCATAGTCAATTCTTTTTTGTTAAACTTCAAATATATATTGACTTTATCTTAAAATCTCATTATCTAAAGAGTTGATGCGTTGTCTTCTCGTATTGCAACAAAAAGTGTTAATTTTATTTTCATAAAGTGTGAATGTGAATTCATAAAATGTTAATTGGAACTTGTTTTTCAAATTTATTTCCGTCTCTAATGAGTATACATTGTAACTAGCTAGTATATTAGACTTGAAAATTTATGACATATGTAAAACCTCTTTAAATTAATAAATCATTAATTTATCGATATAATAATATCTCGCTAAATTAATAAAATATATCGGTCCCAACACTATTTTATAGAGTTTTTACTGTACTCGAATATATATACGTCATAAGCAAACTAACTCTGATATTAAGGAAATATTAATATGTATACGTCATAAAAAACATACAAAATATTAAATTTTATTTCGTTTGTATGCGCTTCTTCTTTTAGACTTTGTATGAGAAAAATAATATATAAAAGAAAAATACATAGAAGTTTGATGTAAGTGCTCTCTTATTATTTTGTTACATTAATAAATAATTATTGTAAATAAATTCACCATTACGCAAACGAGATTAGATGAAAGTTTATTGTTTTTTATTTTCGTTTATGAACTTGAATTGTGATATTTAAAGCGAGCATCTACTACAAAAGAAATTGATTTTTAGTGACTTATGGTTCTAATGACATCAAATATATATATATATATATATATATATATATATATATATATATATATACGCATATAGTGTAACTTTATTTTAAGAACACTGTTAAGTGCGAGAACTGCGAGAACTCCTTTTTAGCCATTAGATTAGTTGATCAATGGTTAAAAATAATTGTGGCACTTTTGTAATTAAATAAAGAAGGTGGAACATCTGATATTGAGAAAAAGGGTATTCTAGTCTTTTCAAAAATAACTTTAATGGAATATCTTATTGAAATTCGTCCATCTTTTTAGAAACTGATTCAAAAGCATCAGTTAATTTTTAACCTCCTTTTCTCTCACATACTTATCCCCTCAAACCCTAGCCACCACCATCATCTCTCTTTATTTAAAAAAAAATGGCCGCCATTAAAACTTCATCTATCACAAAACGTTTTATTAGTTTTGTTGATGTTTTAATCTATTCAATCAACCACGATGTCCTCACTACCGTAGCCTCTTTGAATCTTCCTCGCAACCATCATCAGCTGATGTCGACCCTACAACCATCTGATGTTCTAGTTAGAGATTCTGAACTAAAAGGGTTAAAAAAACTCATTATAACCACGAAGACGATGCGAAGAAAAGGTAAGTTACTATATTTTGAAATTGTTTTTTTTTTTCTACATACCTTGATGTTGATTCATGACAATATTTTTTTTCTACAGATCTTGTTTCTTTGGTAAGAGGTTCTTATTAGAATGATCAGAGATAATTAATATTAAAGGGTGAGAAATGGTTAATAAAGATTCAAAGGTAATTATAGGATGTCTTCGTTTATGTATATTTTGTTTTAAATGATTGTCTGTGGTTGGTTTAACTTCAAAATCATCTTTTATGAATAGTATGGTATTATAGTTTCAATTATATCTTTTACTTGGGGTCCCAAAATTACTTTTCATTTTTTCTTCTTTTATAATCTCATATTTGTTACATGGGAGTACTAATAAATTGTTTGTGCCTTTTGTGAAATTTGTGCTTGATTTGGATTCTAACAGGTGATTTTGTGGTTTTTTAGTTTTATGGCACTTAGTTCTATTAAATTTTTCTTGTTATTTGTGCTTGATTTGGAATGATTCAATAATCGGTTTGTTAGTTTTGTTGGCATATGTATAGATCTAGGCATAGATTATCGTAGTGTTTTGTAGGCTAGATGTAAGCAATATTTATAGGTATCGTTAATATGATCAAACGATTGCTAAAGATATAGATTATAGCATTCTTATAGGCACATTCACTTTTTTGCACTTCCATCACATGCTTCGAATATTTTGTGCATTGTGATGCTTATGTTGATGAAAGTATGATGACTACCTGTCAATGTGACCATCCAACACAGGAGATAAAAGTTGTCAATGCTTCGAAGATTTTTGTTTCAAGTAGTTTTGGATATGTTGTTTCGGTGATATTTGAGAAACTTGAAATTAATGAAAAGGGTATGCATATATATTTTAAGTTTGATATACAATCAAAAAAAGAGTTATACATATATGTTTACGTATAAAACATAGATGTTTACATATAAAACATAGATGTTTATGTTTAAAACATATATGTTTATGTTTAAAAACATATATGTTTACGTATAAAACATATATATTTTGTTTTTGATTTATAAAACATATATGTTTTGTGTTTGGATTATATATGTTTATTTGTGTTTGTTAGTTTAAGTTTGTCCATGAGTGTTATGTTATCTTGAGTTTTATTTTAAAAGTATTTAATCTTTGCTATTATTTTTTCTAGGGGTGACGTTCTTTGAAGGCGTGCACCATGCTGGAAGTACATATATGTTCTTGGAAGACGTGCATGTATGTTTTTGGAAGACATGTGCACATGTTCAAAATAATATGATGAGAAACTTCAAACACATATGTTTTGTGCACATATGTCCGTTTACGTTAATTATTGTTAGTGCACAAGTGTAAAGATAGGTTATATTCATGTATTTCTTTTTATTATAAATTTGTATTTTAATTGTACTTCAATCTATATCGAATTTTATGTTTAACATTATGTTCTTGGTTGTTATAAATTTACATGATCTAAAAACACATATACCCCTTTTCATTTGAAAAACATGTATGTCGAAAAAACTATTCAAAAAACAAAAATAATAAAATTAATTCATAAAAACACATATGCATTAAATCAGTTTTAAAACATGCATGTTCAGAAAAAAGGGAAAAAAAACGCAAAAAAAAAAAAACGCCAAAAAAAAAAACGCCAAAAAAAAAAAAAAAAAAAAAACGAAAATTAAATGTTTTTATAAAATAGGATTTATTTATTTTAAAAAATCAAAAATAATATAAATTTGACTTTTACTATTATACCCTTTTGGATTAAATAAAAAGGTTTAATATTTCAAAAATGCTATGTTGCATTGATATGTTGCACAATATGCATTTCTAGGAGTACATAAAGGGTTCTCGCAGTTCTCGCACTTAACAGGGTTCTCAAAATAAAGGTCCCCTATATATATATATATATATATATATATATATATATATATATATATATATATATATATATATATATATATATATATATATATATCATTAAATCTAACTTTTTAATGACAATCAATAAGAAAGGGTGGGAATAAGGTAGAAATTTGAGTTAATGACACTTTTTGTGAAAAGTATGTGTTACGAAAGACAAAAACTTAATAATTACATTTATTTGTGTATTATAGTTAGACTTTTATCTGCTTCACTTTTACTTATACTTAGAGCAAACACAACTTTTAATATATGATATTGCTCTTTAATATCATTATGATATTAAAAAGGAATATCATATATTAAAACAACTAACTCTGATATTAATACAATATCATATATTAAAAAATGTCAAAAAAACAAAAAACAAAAAACAAAAAAAACAAAAAACAAAAAAAAAGCAAAAAAAAAACAAAAAATCAGACACTCTTATATTAAAGAAAATATCATATATTAACAAAAATATCATATATTTAAAAAATGGTATATATTATGACAACTAACTATGATATTAATATTTTCTTTGAAACACTCTGATATTAAGACAAATATCATATATTAAGACAACTAACTCTGATCAATTACGTAATAAAAAAATAAATTATGTATGTTAATTTTATGTGTGTTAATTGTATGTTAACTTACGTAATATTCTAACATACAATTAAAATAATTACTCTGATATTATTATGATATTAGTTTTTCTTATGATATTTTTATTGGTATAATTTAACTTTATATTTCAATATATTTAAGTGATGGTGATTTGATAAATCATAACTAGCTCAAATGACCCATTTCATTCATTAACCAAAAAATATTATTATTATGCAAATATTGTGATATACCCAATCACATATTTTTACAAATTTTAAAATATTATTATTAAGAAATTATTGTGATATTCACAATCACGCCCAATACATCGGTTGAGCAACCAAAAACAAATTCCCACGACCGATATGGATTTCAACCGACTTTTAAAACGTTTACTTTCCCCACTTTATTAACTTGACCGTTGCATTAAAAAAAAAAAAAAAAAAAAAAAAAAAAAAAAAAAAAAAAAAAAAAAAAAAAAAACTTTTATTTTTAAAAACTTTACCACTATATAAATACTAACTCAAACACATTTCTAAAACACACAAATTCAATCAACCATTCTAACCAAATACCCACAAAGATTTATTATGGCTTGCCGTCTCCCCCATTCCGCTGAAGATATGAAAATGTACGTTAACAAACAATGCGAAGAAGATGATGTTGCTCGAAAAAATGCTATTATAGACGTTATCCATATATTTGAGCAGGCAAGAGCAGAGAAGCAACAAATGAGAGAAAACTACAAGAGTTGCAACGACATTACGCCTAAACGAAAAGCTATGATTGACAAATTTTTAAAAGATCAAGGCCACAAAGACGACGAGATTGCTGAAAAGTTGTGGTGGTGTGTTCAAAAGGTATCAGACAACATCAGCACTAAAATCAATTGGAGTTACCGGGAGAACGAAAAAGATAGTGTATGTACATCAACTTCGACGGCTCGTGATTTTTTGGCCGATTATCGGACTACCTCTGACTCTTCAAACTAGATTTATGATTTATGTATTTCGTATGGTTTTTGTTGTTTAAAATGTTATTATTAAAAAAAAAAAAACGGTCATCGACTATGAAAAACATTAGTTTATAATTCATTTTAATGAATTAAATTCATCAACTGACTCTACTTTTCAACATTAGTTTACTCTTAATAATAATAAAATAAATAATGTTTTTTCTATTTTTTATGACCCATTTCATAATTTTCTCTATATACACACGAATATCAAAAGAAACTGTGATTTGACAAATCATCACTACATCGAGGTACAAAAAATGTCAGAGAAATTATCTCTGAATAGACGTGAATATTTTTCGTAATTGATCATCATTTCATATTCCATCTTTCTCATTTGTTTATCAAAAAATTTAAAAATTAAATATAAGATTTGATTTCTACTTTTTTTTTTGTTAATAATATATATTCGAAATATTATTACAATGAAATTAAAAATATATAAACTAAATTTTTTGAAACTAGGCTTGATCAATTGTATATTAAAATCAGACTTATGATTTATATGATGGTATTTCTAACATTTTTTTATATTAAAAAATTTAGTCATATTAAAAAATTTAGTCATATTTAAAATGATTTTACGATATTAAATTGCTTATTATGATATTAAAGGATGTATAGGTTATTTTTATATGTATTCTGATATTATTGTTTGATATTAAAGCAATAATATGATATAAAACCAGTTTAATATAAACTTTAATATTACTTTTAAATATTACTTTAAACTGATATTAGTTTTTTCCTTATATTTTTTATTCATATATTTTAAATTTTTCATCTTCACTATGTATTTTAATTTTTTAAATATTTAGGTCACGAACGTATGTCTAACTCTGATATTAAGACATTATCAATATGTATACGTCATAGTACATGCAAATATTAAATAAAACGTGAAGATTAATATTTTCTTTCAGAGACTTTGATATTAAGACAATATCTTATATTAAATAACTAACTCTGATATTAAGACAATACCATATATTAAGATAACTAACTCTGATATTTGGACAAATGTTAATATTTTCTATCACACATTCATTTTAAAAAACTAACTATCAAATTGGTTTAGACTATGGTTTAGAGAACTCACGGCTTAATATCAAAATAACTCTCATTTAGACATAAGACTGATAATAATTCATTTTAAAAAACTAACTCTCAAATTAATTTTATACTATGGTTTGATAGTTTGTGATTTAATTCCGAATTAAGGTGTACAAAAAGTTAATTTTACATATATTAATATTAAGAGAATATTAATATTAAACAAAAAAATTTGTTATTATAATTCTGCTATAAGAAAAGTTACCATTGATGAGGACTTTGGATATAAAAATTTTAAAAATAACAAATTTTACTGAAAAAATAAACATCATATTAAATTTTTCACAACTGATTGAGCAATTAAAATCATTTTAATTTAAATAACATAACTCAATTAAAATTATTTAGTAAATTAAATATAAACAAAATATACTTAAAACAAACATAAATTAAAAAAAGAATATTAATGAAAAACTATATTAAAATTAAATGTAAAACTTTGACATAAAGTGATATTTTGAATCTCGAGGAGGTACTTTTTCATCACTATAATTAATATCTGACATGTATGTCAGTGTCTTATACATCTATCTTTCAAATATGTATTTCGGATATTAAATTTTATTTTATTTTAGCTCTTATTGAATATTTTTAATTTACTGTGATATTAAGACAATAATATCATAACACGGCACTAAATAAAATTAGTGTGATAATAAGTTACAGAGATATTAAATTTAATATCACAGTACATCAAAATTATTTATATAGTGAAAATATTTAAAAATAAATTTTTAAAATTAAACATAATATTTGACAAAACATCATTACATCGAGACACAAAAAAGTGTCAGAGAAAAATTATTGCTCTAGACGCGAAGATTAAAAAAATTAATTGTCAAATTTCATTCTAATTTAAAAAAAATAAAAATAAATCTATAATTAATTTTTTTTATAATTGTTATTTAACGTAAATATACATTTTACATTCTTAAACTTTAATATTACTTTTAAATATTACTTTAACCTGATATTAGTTTTTTCCTTATATTTTTTTTTATATATTTTAAATTTTTCATCTTAACTATGTATTTTACGTTTTTAAATATTTAGGAAACCATCGTATGTCTAACTCTGATATTAAGACATTATCAATATGTATACGTCATAGAACATGCAAATATTAAATAAAACGTGAAGATTAATATTTTATTTCAGAGAATTTGATATTAAGACAATATCATATATTAAACAACTAACTCTGATATTAAGAAAATATCATATATTAAACAACAAAATCTTATATTTGGAAAAAATATTAATATTTTCTATCAGACATTCATTTTAAAAAATTAACTCTCAAATTGGTTTAGACTATGGTTTAGAGAATATCATATATTAAGACAATTAAATCTGATATTAAGGCAATACCATATATTAAACAAGAAACTCTGATATTAAGACAATATTAATATTATCTTTCAGACATTCATTTTAAACAAAACTAACTATTATAAAAAAAGATGTTATTATAATTATGTTGTAAGAAAAGTTACTATTAATGAGGACTAAAAAAAGCAATATTAATGAAAAACTATATTAAAATTAAATGTAAAACTTTGATATAAAGTGATATTTTAAGTCTCGGGGAGGTTCTTTTTCCTCACTATAATTAATATCTGACATGTATGTCAGTGTCTTATACATCTATCCGTTCAACAGAAAATCAAATATGTATGTCAGATACTGAATTTAATTTTATTTTAGCTTTTATTGAATATTTTTAATTTACTGTGATATTAAGACAATACTAAATAAAATTAGTGTGATATTAAGTTACAGAGCTATTAAATTTAATATAACAGTTTATCAAAATTATTTATATAGTGAAATATTTAAAAATAAAAATTTAAATTAAACATATTTATTAAAATAAATATTCCAAAAATCACTGTGATATTAAGACAATAGTATTATAAATTACCAGCGCAATATTTAAATTGTTGTATTTCATAATGATTTGATAAAACATCAATACATCGAGACACAAAAAGTGTCAGAGAAAAATTAGTGCTCCAGACGTGAAGATTAAAAAAAATAATTGTCAAATTTCGTTCTAATTTAAAAATAAAAATAAAAAATAAATATATAATTAATTTTGTTATAATTATTATTTAACATAAATATACAATTTACATTCTTAAAATTGATAGCAATATTATTATAATTGTTATTTAATATAAATATACAATTTACAATCTTATAATTGTTATTAATATTATTATAATTGTTATAATTGTTTCAAATGTAAATTATATGTTTACATTCTTTCAATGATATTAATTTATTATTTATCCTCGAGATGCAAACCCTCAATCACATCAAAAAAGTAATTTACTCTTGTTATAAAAACCTATCATTACAACCATATAGATTCTAAGCTTTCGTCACAAAGTTAGTTCATCAAAAATAAAAATTACTGAAAAATTATGTATTTGAATTAAAAAAAAAATTCCAAATTGTTATTCATGATCCTGGAGTATTGATGAGTGTGTAAATACTCATCATTTTTGTACAAAATAAACTGCAAAATCATCTGAAAACACTCAGAAACACATCAAAATGATCAAAATATCACAAATCAGTGTTTTATGTGTTTTAAATTCAAAAATATCAAAATCAGATGAAAAACATATCAAATTTGCAAAAATTGCAGTTTCAGTCCCCCAAGTTTCAAAAATTGTCAAAAACAGTCCCTGAGCACATAATTTCAAAAGTAAAGTCACCAAAGGTCCTTTTAAAATCAAAACTTGTCAAATTTAGTCCTTTGGTGAAAAATATGAAAAGTTTGAGAAAATTACAAAAATGGTCCTCCAAGTTTGAAAATTGGCAAAATTAGTCCCTGGAAAATTGTAAAATGGCAAGTTTAGTCCTTGCATTATTGAACTTTGTCACTTTTGGTCCTTGGAATAACTTTTCTGAATTGGCAGCCTAAACCCCTCAAGTTTCAGATTTTACATATTAAGTCCTTGGAGTTCTAAACCCTTTTAACCAATTTGGACCCTTTCACCAATTCTGGACCTTGTCATAATACAATTGTGAACCCCCCTTTTTATTAATACTTGCCTGTGGTCAAATGGTCAAACAAAACAGGGCGCCAAAGTCTTTCACTCTCACCTGCTTGCCTGCAAACCAGCTAAACCCATCCCCCCTCCTCTCCAATCACTCAAACCTGTTCCCCACTCCATAACTAACATCCAAAGTGCATTTAATGCACCTCCCTCCCCCTCACTCAACCCCATTTGTCAAACACCCATTTTGGCGCCAAAAATAGGTTTAAACGGTTGAGATCAGTTTTGAGCCATCCAATGGCTAGGATTGGTGGGATATCATCAGAGAAGACAGAGAAAAGGATTGGGTTATAAAGAGAGAAGGAAAGAGAAGAAAGAAGGAGGAGATTATTAGTTTTAAAATTCCTTATGTCGTTTTTATCTTGAATGTATTAATTTAATTTCAGAACTGTGATTTTGTGTTTACAAATGTTAAACTCAAGTTGTATTGGCAGTATTACCAAGTTTTAATCATTGATTTCAAGTTTCCATCTGTTTTCATATATTTGCACCACTGTTAAAAGTTCCAAAGTTAAAATCTCACTCAAAGCTTCTCAATGCTTATCCCTCAGTCTAAATAAGCTTAAATGAGCTTATGAAAGCTTTGTATAAGCTTAAGTTTAAGATTGCATTCAATTTGGTACTTGGTCAACAGAAAGTCAACAAAGTTGATTTGGGTGAAAATGGGAATGCAGATGGGCATGGGTTGATGCAGTGGGTGATTGGGTTGGTTTTGAGTTAGTTAGGTTGGACTTGATAGGTAGTGGCTCATTGGGTATCTGTGCAAGCCATAGTGGCTAAAGGACTTTTGTAAGTGATTTTTCAAGTTTTTATGAATCCTTAGTAATTGTAGTTTAAATCTATTTAAACCTGCTCTCATAGTAGTATTTAAGTGTTATTAAATCAGTTTGATCATTAAATAAGTAGGTTCATTGTTAGAATCTGTTTTGTGCTCATATCAGTATACTATAGGGGTGTTTGGATTTACTTATTCATCTGTCTTATTGGCCTGTTCAGTGGTCAAGTCCTGTTAGTTCATGTTAAGTAAGTGTATCTAAGATCAATTGAGTCATTAATTGGTGCCTGTTACTTGTGAAAGTCAAAATTCGTGTTAACTGATTCCAACAGTTAACCTGTTGGAATTTTGGAAATCCAAATTTGTGTTTTGTGTTTAAAAGTTTCAAACAAAGCTTGCAGAGGCTTCATTACATCAATACAAATCATAATCAACCATAAAATTAGATCCAAACTTTATAAAAGTCAACTTTCCATGTTCTTCCAAAAAGTCAAAAATGGTGAAAAACTTGTTTTGTGCAGAAATTGCAGAGTGTGCACAGGGTTTAATAAGGGTTTGTAAGGTTTGATTTTTGGTTTATAAGTAGTGCTCTAGGTGGTCTATAAGACCTAGTATCTGTTTTTGCTTTAAGCTTCTTTGATAAGCTGCTGCATAAGCTCAAAGTGAGCCTCATATCCCCTGCTCACTGAACTCAGTGAATACTGAGTTTTACTCAGTTTTTGCATCAGCTGCACAGGGCTTAAAAGGGCTCATCAAGGTCTGGAATTTGGTACAATTATAGTTGGCCAGGTGGTGTTTAAGATTGCATAAGTGATTTGTGGTTTAGCTTATTGGTGTAGCCTGTGCAATAGCTCAAACAGTGGGGGTAAACCACTGTTTGGCTTAAATAAGCAGTTTGCTTATTCATTGATTCTGAGCTTAAGGATTGTTAGGAGTAGTTAGATTCTGTTGCTAGTAGTTCATTTTAGTATAATTTAGCCTTGTTCACTGTTTGGTAGCTTATCTCTATAGTTAGCCTATTTTGATAGCTTATTTCTAGTAGCATTTGCACTGTAGCTCATTAATCTTACACATAACCTGTTGATTTATCATTTTTCATAGATTCATATTATAATTTTAAAATTTTCCTGAAGTTTTCATAATTTTTGGTCTTCATTTGCTATTTTTCTCATTTTAAATAGAATTTAATCACTTTTTAATTAGCTTTTATAGCAATTAATTGAGAAAAAGTTCCAAAAAAATAATTTTTCAATTTTATTAAATTTAGATAAATATAAGAAGTGAAAAAAGTAATTTTCCAGATTTTTCATAGTTTGTTTGGTAATTTCTAGTAATTTAAATAGTTTTTAATGGTTTAAAATTCATAAAAAATAGAAAAATAACCAAAAAAAATACAAAAATAGTTTTTAAAATTCTCTTTTGATATTTTAGACTTTTCCATTTCATAATTTTATTTTTCTAGTTTTATTTCCTAATTTCTTGTATTTTAGGTAATTATTAAATAGTTAAAAATAGTTTTTAATTAATAATAATTAGATAATTAGTGATAAAAATAATTTTCTTTTTCCATAAATTTTCTTTTATCATTAGGATTGTTAAAATGTATTTTTCATATTTTTAGGACCTGTATTTCTTAGATTTCACTTTTTATTTTTGTACGTTTACGTTATTTTTAATTTAAACGTACGTTTTAGGTTTTAAACGTTCATCACTTTAAATATAGTGATAGCGTTTATTTAATAGGTTTTATCTTTTTAATTTTCTTTAATTTGCATTTAAGCCGTCTTTATTTGTTGGCTTTTCTGTAGTTATAATATCATATCCAAATCCTTTTCCCGTTCAAATTCCTCGATCACTATTCGTGAGATAATCCATTGCATAGCTCGCTGGGACATAACGACCCGGGGAGACCCTATACTCCTCTGATCTTAATTGCATTAGTGTTTGAGCAGCTTTTAGTCTTTTAGACTTGACTGTTTAGCACTGATCAAATTTTGGCGCCGCTGCCGGGGAGCTGTGCTGATTTATCTTCCGTGTAGCAGATTAGTTGTTTGAATCCTCACTCTTTGTTTATATCATCCATCTTTGTATATATATATATCCATATTTTCTTCTAAAAAATCCAAAAACCCAAAAACAGCCAAAAACTTATAAAACACAAAAATATTTTCTCTTTTATTTCTATATATGTATCAAAAATAAAAATACAAAAAGAATCGTCGTTTTCTTTAATAATAAACAACTTAAAAGATTACCACCGAAAACCAAGGCAGTGCACTACCTAACTGGGGGTGCGACCATAATAAGTTCCCGAACTAAAGATATAAAACTTGCCTTTGTGTCCATTGTGATTGGTGTACCTTTTTCAAAGAAGTCATTCATCTTGGATTATTGGTTAAGTTCACTGTTGTTTTGCCTCGATTTTGTGTTAATTGATTTTGTTGTGATATCGACGTTTCAGAACCAGAAAACCCATAAAGATTCTTCTCACCTGATTTTTACAAAACGTCTTCATAATTCTCATTCTCATGTGAAAGATTTTCATAATTCAATTTCTCTCCTTAACTCTGAGTTTCCTGAGAGTTAACTCTTGTGTATGCGCACTCGCTCTTCTAGATCTGTAAGCCCATTTCGTGAGCTTGTCAAGATTCCAAGAAGGCGTGCTCGTAGACTTTCTGCTCCATCAGTCGGATCTGAGATCCGGACTGTTCACACCACTTCCGCTGTCATGGCGGATGAAATTCCTATGTGTGAGCTTCTCCAGGCACCCATCGACGGGTATGGAGATGCTATCGTTGTTCCAACCATCGTGGCTGAAAATTTTGAACTCAAGACCGGGTTACTGAATCTTGTAACTTCAAATCAGTTCTACGGTTTTGAGCGGGATGATCCTCATGCTCATATAAGATGGTTTAACAAGATTGCATCTACCATCAAGTATAAGAATGTCCCTTCTGAGGCTGTTAAGCTCTTCTGTTCCCGTTTTCTCTTGAGGGGCAAGCCCGGATTTGGCTTGAAAAGCAACCCCCTCAATCAATAGAGACATGGGAAGATCTGGTGAAGAAATTTGTGAATGAATTCTATCCACCTTCCAAAACCACGAGTCTTAAAAATGAAATCATCAAGTTCACTCAGAAGTTTGATGAATCCTTCAGTGAATCGTGGGATCGTTTCAAGGAATTGCTTCGCAAGTGTCCTCACCATGGTTTCTCCGAGTTGATGCAACTCGACACTTTCTACAATGGAGTGAGTCAATCTGATCAAGATTCTCTCAATTCCTCCGCGGGAGGAAATTTCCTAAGCAAAACTGTCAAAGAAGCTTTGGCGATAATCGAAAACAAGTCCAAGGTCCGCACTGCACGAAGCAAGCCGGTTGTTTCCCAAATCAGTGTTGGACCTTCTTCCTCTTCATCACCCGTGAGTCAGTCTAGCACCGATGCTAAGATTGATAAACTCACGGAAGCTATTCAAGCTTTGGTTCTTTCCAACCAGAAGAAAGTCTCTTTTCCACAAACTTCACCTCCTGCTGAAGTTAAGAAAGTGGAAGTCTGTGTTACCTGTGGTGGCCCCCATGCTTATTACAACTGTATGGCCACCGATGGTAACCCATTTGAAGCTAATGCTGTGGGCGGGATGTCTAATCAAGGAGGCAATCAATACCGTGCTCCTGTAGACCCGAACCACCGTCCTAACCACTACTCTGGACCTCCCGGTTTCAATCAAAACCAAAACCGTAATCAGAATCAAAACAGACCAAACCAAGGTTTCCAAAACCAAGGTCATTTTAATCAAAACAACGGTTTTCAGAATCAGAATCAAAATTTCCACCAACAAGGAAATTACAATAGAAACCCAGGTCAGGGAAATTTCAACCCAGGGTATTTTCATGGAAATAATCAAGGGAATTTTCAGAATCAAGGCCCTAATCCCAACAATAGAGGCCAGAATTTCCCTGTGCAAACTCCCGTCATTACCCCTCCAGGACCATCATCTGATGAGTTGTTGAAACAATTCATGAAATCCCAAGAGGAAATGAATCGGTTGTTGGTCAGCCAAATTTCTGACATCAAGAAATCTTTAAATGATCGACCCTCGGGCTCAGGTACTCTACCTAGCAATACGATCGCTAATCCGAGGGGCGATGCAAAGGCGATCACAACCCGAAGTGGTGCTTCATATGCTGGACCTGCTGTTCCTACTACCTCTTCTTCTTCTATCCCGAAGGTAGTGGAAAGCGAACCTCCAAAACACAATGGACCTACGACTCCAATGCCCCCTCCTCCTGTGGCATTTAGTCAAGTTACCAAGGAAACAACGGACAAAGTGCATTATTCAAGTCCACGAAGTACCGCACATGTCCAACCTTCGGTAGTCCAACCTCAAGTGATCCAGCAACCCAAGTCAAATCAAGGAGTTGTTTTTGAACCTCCTGTAGCTCCTGTTGAGAATCAGAAATCCAAATCTTCTCTTCCTTACCCTTCACGGTTACATGAGCAAAAGCTCCGCGAGAAAGCTAGTCATCAGATGGAAAAATTCTTTCAGATTTTCCAAGAACTTCACTTTGACATAAGCTTCGCGGATGCCATCATGTTAATGCCAAAGTTTGCATCTACTCTGAAACATATGCTGAGCAACAAAGAAAAGCTGTTTGAAATGGCTAAAACTCCTTTGAATGAAAATTGCTCAGCAGTCTTGTTAAAGAAGCTTCCCGAGAAGCTTGGAGATCCCGGAAAATTTCTTCTTCCTTGTGTTTTTCCCGGGATGATTGAGTGCTTCGCCCTTGCCGATCTTGGTGCAAGCATCAATCTGATGCCGTATTCAGTATGGAAACAACTGTCTCTTCCGGAACTCATTCCTACCTGCATGACTCTTGAGCTTGCAGATCGTTCTATCTCGCGTCCTCTTGGCATTGCCGAGGATGTATTCGTGAAAGTAGGAAAGTTCCATTTCCCAGCTGACTTTGTGGTTGTTGATTTCGATGCTAATCCTCGAGTTCCTCTCATTGTTGGGCGGGGATTTCTGAGGACGGGCCGTGCTCTTATCGATGTATTTGAGCAAGAGATCACTCTACGTGTGGGTAACGAAGCTGTTACTTTTAACCTCGATCAGACTTCGAGGTACTCCTCAAATTATGATACTGAATCAGTTAATCGAGTCGATTTAATTGATATTGCTTCAGAGGAGTACTCTCAAGAGTTTCTTGGTTATCTTCATAATTCTGTGGGTGGGAATTCCACCATATCTCCTCAACCTATCATTGCCGACTCTTCCCCCTCTCTCACTCCGTTTGAGGGAGGTGACTTCCTTCTGGAAGAGATCGATGAATTTCTGGCTACTGATGAATCAATTCCGCCTGGAATTGATGGTGTTTATGATTCGGAGGGGGATATTCTTTATCTTGAGCAATTGCTTAATGAAGATCCATTACCTTCACTCCCTCCGAAAGAAATCACGATTGAGGAGATCAAATCAGTGCAAACTTCCAGTGAAGAATTTCCCGAGGTTGAACTAAAGGACCTACCTCCTCATCTCGAGTATGCATTCTTGGAGGGTGATGATAAATTACCCGTCATTATTGCTAAAGACTTGACTGAGGAGGAGAAAACTGCTCTCATAAAGGTCTTGAAGTCACACAAGCAAGCAATTGCTTGGAAACTCTCCGATATTAAGGGTATTAACCCTGAGTTTTGTACCCACAAAATCTTAATGGAGGATGACTTCAAGCCAGCAGTCCAAAGTCAGAGAAGGGTGAATCCTAAGATTCACGAGGTTATCAAACAAGAGGTTCTCAAACTTCTTGATGCCGGTCTAATTTACCCGATCTCTGATAGTCCTTGGGTTAGCCCGATTCATTGCGTTCCAAAAAAGGGTGGCATTACTGTCGTCACGAATGAAGAAAACGAGTTGATTCCAACTCGATTGGTTACGGGTTGGCGTGTGTGTATTGACTATCGAAAGTTAAATGACGCCACCCGAAAAGACCATTTTCCTCTACCCTTCATGGACCATATGCTTGAGAGATTAGAAGGGAACGAGTACTATTGTTTCCTTGATGGTTTCTCAGGTTACTTTCAGATCCCCATTGATCCGCTGGATCAGGAGAAAACCACATTCACCTGCCCATACGGGACGTTTGCCTACAGACGTATGCCTTTTGGCTTATGCAATGCTCCTGGCACGTTCCAACGATGTATGATGGCAATTTTCCACGACATGATCGGGGAAACTATGGAGGTGTTTATGGATGACTTCTCGGTCATTGGGGACTCGTTTCAGACATGTCTCTCCCACTTAGACAAAATGCTAAAAAGGTGTGAAGACACCAATCTATGTCTAAACTGGGAGAAGAGCCACTTTATGGTCAAAGAGGGCATAGTCCTCGGCCATAAGATTTCTAAGAATGGGATTGAGGTAGATAGAGCCAAAGTTGATGTTATCGCTAAACTACCTCACCCTACTACCGTCAAAGGTATTAGGAGTTTTCTAGGTCATGCCGGGTTTTATCGTAGATTTATTCAAGATTTCTCTAAAATCGCCCGGCCAATGACCCATCTTCTCGAAAAAGATGCTCCTTTTATCTTTTCTCCTGAGTGCATCGAAGCTTTTGAAACACTTAAGAAAAAGCTTACGGAAGCACCCATTCTAGTTGCCCCCGACTGGGATTTACCCTTCGAACTCATGTGCGATGCAAGTGATTTTGCAATCGGTGCAGTCTTGGGGCAACGCAAAACCAAACATTTCCAGCCGATCCACTACGCGAGCAAAACGATGACTGAAGCTCAGACCCACTACACCACTACAGAAAAAGAATTATTAGCTGTGGTGTATGCGTTTGAAAAGTTTCGGCCATATCTTATCTTGACAAAATGCGTGGTGTATACGGATCACTCGGCACTCAAATATCTCTTTGCAAAACAAGATGCAAAGCCGAGATTGCTCCGTTGGGTTCTCCTCCTACAAGAATTTGATATCATTATTCGTGATAAAAAAGGAGTTGAGAACCTGGCTGCTGATCATCTCTCCCGATTAGAGAACCCTCATCAAAATGTGTTTGAGAAAAAGGAAATTAATGAAACATTTCCTCTCGAAACACTCAATATGGTTTCTTTTCGTGGAGATTCTTCTACCCCATGGTTTGCCGACTTTGCAAATTACCATGCGGGTAACTTTGTTGTGAAAGGGATGTCGTCCCAACAGAAAAATAAATTCTTTAAAGATGTGAAACATTATTTCTGGGACGACCCTTTCTTGTTTAAAATTTGCGCGGATCAAGTCATCAGGCGATGTGTGTATGGTCAGGAAGCTATTGACATTCTCAAAGCTTGCCATGCTGGACCTACTGGGGGACATCATAGCCCCAACTACACAGCCAAGAAGGTGTTTGATTCCGGATTCTATTGGCCCACAATCTACAAGGATGCCCATGAATTCGTCAAAGCCTGTGACGCTTGTCAACGTCACGGGAATATCTCACAAAAGAATGAAATGCCACAAAACGCCATTCAAGTGTGTGAGATCTTTGACATCTGGGGCATTGACTTTATGGGGCCATTCCCTTCTTCTCGCGGTAATAAGTACATACTCGTGGCCGTTGACTACTTGTCAAAATGGGTTGAAGCTAAGGCTTTACCCACCAACGATGCCCGAGTTGTGGTGAAATTCTTAAAATCCTTATTTGCCAGGTTTGGAACTCCACGAGCCATCATCAGTGATCGTGGTACGCATTTCTGCAATGACCAATTTGCAAGAGTCATGCAAAAGTATGGTGTAACTCACCGTACCTCTACTGCGTATCACCCACAAACAAGTGGGCAAGTGGAAGTTTCTAACCGGGGGATTAAAAGAATCTTGGAGAGGACGGTTGGCGAAAACCGTGCCTCTTGGTCGGATAAGCTAGATGATGCACTCTGGGCCTTCCGAACAGCTTACAAAACACCCATCGGGTGCACTCCATACAAGCTGGTGTACGGGAAGGCATGTCATCTTCCAGTTGAGCTCGAGCACAAGGCATACTGGGCCTTGAAGCATGCTAACTTTGATATTCAGACTGCGGGTGATCATCGGAAAGTTCAAATGAATGAATTAAATGAACTCCGTGATCAAGCTTACGAGAACTCTTTGATCTATAAACAAAAGACAAAGAAGATCCATGACTCAAAAATCAAGAACCGCGTTTTCAACGTCGGTGATCGAGTCCTTCTTTTCAACTCAAGATTGAAGATTTTCTCGGGAAAGCTCAAGTCCCGTTGGTCTGGTCCATTCACTATCGCCAAGGTTTATCCTTATGGCACCATTGAGTTATCTCAACCCGATGGTCCTAATTTTAAAGTGAATGGTCATCGAGTGAAGCACTATTTTGGAGAGGACATTCCATCCATGGTTGTCCCGGATCTTCAAACTTTCCCCATGAACCAATGAATGCGGGGATCGAGTCAAGCTAGCGACTCGGGAATCAAAAACAGTAGCATGCCATATGGATTTTCACCCATATTTCTGTTTTCTCACCTCTTTCTACCACCCTAGTGTGGGGGGGGGGGGGTTGCCCACATGTTTCAAAAAAAAAAAAAAAAAAAAAAAAAAAAAAAAAAAAAAAAAAAAAATCATCTTTCTAAATAATGGCCTTAATATTTCCCTTTCACGTTCTTTGTTTCGGCATAACCGCCGGTACTTAGAATATTGAGGGCAATATTCATCTCTAGTGTGGGGGGGGGATTCTCACGAATTTTATCACGTAAATATACCGCCTAATCCCCCCGTTTTTGGCCAAAAATTTTTTTGGAGTAAGTGTTCTACACTTTCTCATCAGGTTATCAGTCCGCCTTGTCTGTAAGACAAAAGGATTGGCTAATCCAGGAGCAAACGGCTCTTGGTAAAGATTTCTCAAATCCGTTTATATGGCTTGCAATTTGCCCAAAATTGTATGGTTCTCAACTCACCATATCCTAAAAAGTGAAGAGTTGGCTAGCCCGCAAGATTATGGCTTGTGGTAAAGGCAGTGGAAAAACCATAATTGGTAATCGACTCACCAAAGATAATATTGATAATTTATCTAAGAGTTGGCTAGTCCAGAAGGGTACGGCTTCTGGTAAAGACAAAATCAAATCCGTTGAAAGCTGGTGGTTTGCTCAAAATCACATGGTTATCAGTGTACCATGGTTCTTACTTGAACTGAAACATTTGGCTACTCCAGAAGTAATGGCTTTTGGTAAAGAGATTAAAATCCATTATGTTTTCTCAAATCATTGCTAGGGACTAGCAATATCTCAGTGTGGGGGATTGATGAGTGTGTAAATACTCATCATTTTTGTACAAAATAAACTGCAAAATCATCTGAAAACACTCAGAAACACATCAAAATGATCAAAATATCACAAATCAGTGTTTTATGTGTTTTAAATTCAAAAATATCAAAATCAGATGAAAAACATATCAAATTTGCAAAAATTGCAGTTTCAGTCCCCCAAGTTTCAAAAATTGTCAAAAACAGTCCCTGAGCACATAATTTCAAAAGTAAAGTCACCAAAGGTCCTTTTAAAATCAAAACTTGTCAAATTTAGTCCTTTGGTGAAAAATATGAAAAGTTTGAGAAAATTACAAAAATGGTCCTCCAAGTTTGAAAATTGGCAAAATTAGTCCCTGGAAAATTGTAAAATGGCAAGTTTAGTCCTTGCATTATTGAACTTTGTCACTTTTGGTCCTTGGAATAACTTTTCTGAATTGGCAGCCTAAACCCCTCAAGTTTCAGATTTTACATATTAAGTCCTTGGAGTTCTAAACCCTTTTAACCAATTTGGACCCTTTCACCAATTCTGGACCTTGTCATAATACAATTGTGAACCCCCCTTTTTATTAATACTTGCCTGTGGTCAAATGGTCAAACAAAACAGGGCGCCAAAGTCTTTCACTCTCACCTGCTTGCCTGCAAACCAGCTAAACCCATCCCCCCTCCTCTCCAATCACTCAAACCTGTTCCCCACTCCATAACTAACATCCAAAGTGCATTTAATGCACCTCCCTCCCCCTCACTCAACCCCATTTGTCAAACACCCATTTTGGCGCCAAAAATAGGTTTAAACGGTTGAGATCAGTTTTGAGCCATCCAATGGCTAGGATTGGTGGGATATCATCAGAGAAGACAGAGAAAAGGATTAGGTTATAAAGAGAGAAGGAAAGAGAAGAAAGAAGGAGGAGATTATTAGTTTTAAAATTCCTTATGTCGTTTTTATCTTGAATGTATTAATTTAATTTCAGAACTGTGATTTTGTGTTTACAAATGTTAAACTCAAGTTGTATTGGCAGTATTACCAAGTTTTAATCATTGATTTCAAGTTTCCATCTGTTTTCATATATTTGCACCACTGTTAAAAGTTCCAAAGTTAAAATCTCACTCAAAGATTCTCAATGCTTATCCCTCAGTCTAAATAAGCTTAAATGAGCTTATGAAAGCTTTGTATAAGCTTAAGTTTAAGATTGCATTCAATTTGGTACTTGGTCAACAGAAAGTCAACAAAGTTGATTTGGGTGAAAATGGGAATGCAGATGGGCATGGGTTGATGCAGTGGGTGATTGGGTTGGTTTTGAGTTAGTTAGGTTGGACTTGATAGGTAGTGGCTCATTGGGTATCTGTGCAAGCCATAGTGGCTAAAGGACTTTTGTAAGTGATTTTTCAAGTTTTTATGAATCCTTAGTAATTGTAGTTTAAATCTATTTAAACCTGCTCTCATAGTAGTATTTAAGTGTTATTAAATCAGTTTGATCATTAAATAAGTAGGTTCATTGTTAGAATCTGTTTTGTGCTCATATCAGTATACTATAGGGGTGTTTGGATTTACTTATTCATCTGTCTTATTGGCCTGTTCAGTGGTCAAGTCCTGTTAGTTCATGTTAAGTAAGTGTATCTAAGATCAATTGAGTCATTAATTGGTGCCTGTTACTTGTGAAAGTCAAAATTCGTGTTAACTGATTCCAACAGTTAACCTGTTGGAATTTTGGAAATCCAAATTTGTGTTTTGTGTTTAAAAGTTTCAAACAAAGCTTGCAGAGGCTTCATTACATCAATACAAATCATAATCAACCATAAAATTAGATCCAAACTTTATAAAAGTCAACTTTCCATGTTCTTCCAAAAAGTCAAAAATGGTGAAAAACTTGTTTTGTGCAGAAATTGCAGAGTGTGCACAGGGTTTAATAAGGGTTTGTAAGGTTTGATTTTTGGTTTATAAGTAGTGCTCTAGGTGGTCTATAAGACCTAGTATCTGTTTTTGCTTTAAGCTTCTTTGATAAGCTGCTGCATAAGCTCAAAGTGAGCCTCATATCCCCTGCTCACTGAACTCAGTGAATACTGAGTTTTACTCAGTTTTTGCATCAGCTGCACAGAGCTTAAAAGGGCTCATCAAGGTCTGGAATTTGGTACAATTATAGTTGGCCAGGTGGTGTTTAAGATTGCATAAGTGATTTGTGGTTTAGCTTATTGGTGTAGCCTGTGCAATAGCTCAAACAGTGGGGGTAAACCACTGTTTGGCTTAAATAAGCAGTTTGCTTATTCATTGATTCTGAGCTTAAGGATTGTTAGGAGTAGTTAGATTCTGTTGCTAGTAGTTCATTTTAGTATAATTTAGCCTTGTTCACTGTTTGGTAGCTTATCTCTATAGTTAGCCTATTTTGATAGCTTATTTCTAGTAGCATTTGCACTGTAGCTCATTAATCTTACACATAACCTGTTGATTTATCATTTTTCATAGATTCATATTATAATTTTAAAATTTTCCTGAAGTTTTCATAATTTTTGGTCTTCATTTGCTATTTTTCTCATTTTAAATAGAATTTAATCACTTTTTAATTAGCTTTTATAGCAATTAATTGAGAAAAAGTTCCAAAAAAATAATTTTTCAATTTTATTAAATTTAGATAAATATAAGAAGTGAAAAAAGTAATTTTCCAGATTTTTCATAGTTTGTTTGGTAATTTCTAGTAATTTAAATAGTTTTTAATGGTTTAAAATTCATAAAAAATAGAAAAATAACCAAAAAAAATACAAAAATAGTTTTTAAAATTCTCTTTTGATATTTTAGACTTTTCCATTTCATAATTTTATTTTTCTAGTTTTATTTCCTAATTTCTTGTATTTTAGGTAATTATTAAATAGTTAAAAATAGTTTTTAATTAATAATAATTAGATAATTAGTGATAAAAATAATTTTCTTTTTCCATAAATTTTCTTTTATCATTAGGATTGTTAAAATGTATTTTTCATATTTTTAGGACCTGTATTTCTTAGATTTCACTTTTTATTTTTGTACGTTTACGTTATTTTTAATTTAAACGTACGTTTTAGGTTTTAAACGTTCATCACTTTAAATATAGTGATAGCGTTTATTTAATAGGTTTTATCTTTTTAATTTTCTTTAATTTGCATTTAAGCCGTCTTTATTTGTTGGCTTTTCTGTAGTTATAATATCATATCCAAATCCTTTTCCCGTTCAAATTCCTCGATCACTATTCGTGAGATAATCCATTGCATAGCTCGCTGGGACATAACGACCCGGGGAGACCCTATACTCCTCTGATCTTAATTGCATTAGTGTTTGAGCAGCTTTTAGTCTTTTAGACTTGACTGTTTAGCACTGATCAAGTATATGCTATGGTTTTTTATTTGATAAGAAACTTAGATATTTTACCGAAAGTTATATAGGTGAAAAAGGGGTATTTCAAAGTTGTATAACTTCATTTGAAATTCTCTTTTTCGTCTATTGGATGTATTTTAACAGTAGTCACGCAAGACGTACTAAAACTACATGCGGTGAAGGAATTGCATGATCTCATTCAGAAAAATCATTACTAATTCTCTTCTAAATGAAGATATCGATGATAGCCATCATGTAGCAGAAGCCCCAACTTCAATACAAAAAGTTGGGGACACTTGATGAAGATGGCGTTGGTGCGTGATGAAAGTTTAATCATTTTGCCTACCTATGTTTCGCCATGCTCATCAGAATGAGCATGAGTAACATATTAGGAATTTCTAAAGAAATATTGGTTGTCCTACAAACAAGTCGTTTATAGGACAACCAATATTAGTTAACATCTTACTGGTCCGTCCATAAAGTTTGACAACAAAGGAAGAGAAGGACAGTAGATTGCATATAAGAGCACAACGTGAGGAAGATACAAATAACATTTTATTGGTATGCCACTTCAGCACAACATCATACAACTCCCCAATAACATGCCAATAACTAAAACACCCTCCCTCATAAAACACCACTAACATGTTTTTGGGTCCCACAAAAATACCACACTAAAAATACACACTCACTCACAATACACAAAAAAAAGAAAAAAAATGGCTTGAACAATTGCATTGGCTCAAAACGTTTGGCTAACGGATGACAAGATGCTCCGGTATGGTTGGTACACGAATGGCATGCGTTTGGCACACCAATAGCACCCCATACCTTGTGCTCTTAGAAATCATGTTATTTAAAAGAAATCATGTAATATATAACTTTGTAATATTAATTATATAGCGGAATCATCATCTATGTATTTATTTTTTTTTTAATCTGGTGTGATTTTTTTTCTGTAATAAGTAAGCTGAAAGTTATTATGATATTTAAAAAAATAATAACGTTAATCATGTTGAAAAATATACTTAATAAATTATATTAAGAATATTGTTAATTTAATATTTTTTTCATCTAGTGTGATATGTATTTTTTAAATATAAAATTTTCTTTGATTTTGATTTTAAATAGAACGTGAAGATTAATATTTTCTGATATTAAGAAAATAACACATATTAAACATTTTCTGATATTAAGAAATATTAAACATATTTCTTTGATGTACTGTGATATTAACACAAATATTATAAACAAATTTCCATTGCAAATATTTAAGTCGTTGTTTTTCATAGACAAAAGAGAAAATTATTGCTCAAGACGCAAATATTAAAAAAATTAAATGTAAAATTTCGTTTCTACTTTATAATTGTTAGTATTACATGAATTAAAAAAAAAAAATATATATATATATATATATATATATATATATATATTAAAATTAAATATAAAACTTTGACATAAAGTAATATTTTGAGTCTCGAGGAAGTAATGTTCATGACTATAATAAATATCTGACATATATGTCAGAGATATTAAGTTACTTCTTCCTCATATCTTTTGTCTATGATATTAAGTTACTGAGATATTAAATTTAATATTACAGTACATCAAAATTATTTATATAGTAAATATTTAAAAATAAATTTGTAAATTAGACATATTTATTAAAATAAATATTGCAAAATCACTGTGATATTAACACAAATATTATAAACAAATTTCCATTGCAAATATTTAAGTCTTTGTTTTTCATAGACAAAAGATCATAACCTCGAGACACAAAAAAATGTAAGAGAAAAATATTGCTCAAGACGCAAATATTAAAAAAATTAAATGTAAAATTTCATTTACATTCTTTCAAAAGATATTAATATATTATTTTTACATTTCGTTTACATTCTTTCAAAAGATATTAATATATTATTTTGCCTCAAGATACAAACCATCAATCACATCAAAAAAGTAACTTACTCTTGTTATAAAAACCTAACATTACAACCATATCTATCCTACACTTCAATAACAAAGTTAGTTCACCAAAAAATAAAAATAAAACAAAAAGTGTTCTTACTGAAAATTATGTATTTGAATTTACTATTTTTTTTCCAATTTGTTATTCATGATCCTGGAGGATATACTATGGTTTTTATTTGATAAGAAACTTAGATATTTTACCGAAATATAGAAAGCGTCCAAGGCTACAAGGTGAAGATGGCCTTCGTGAAATGTACATTGCAACCAATGACATTGTCAAAGAAACATGGTGACATCGCAACCAATGATAGCTTTGGACACTTGATGAAGATGGGCTTGGTGCGTGACGAAATTTTAAACATTTTGTCCCACAAACAAGTCATACACAACGTTGAGATCGTTTGAATCCATTATATAGACGGAAAAAGAGATGCTTTTAACTTTGTAATACTAATGATATGGCGTAACCATCGGCTATGTATTTGAATTTTTTTTTATCTAGTGTGATATTTAATAAAATAATAACATTAATCATGTAAATATTGTGATATCACAAATTGAATAAAATTTGCTAGAATTAACCGTTTTTAATCAGAATATTGTTAATTTAATATTTTTTTATCTAGTGTGATATCTATTTTTTTTATACTCTGATAATTAACTGAAAGTTATTATGATATTTAATGACATAATAACATTAATATAAATTGATTTATATTATTACGTTATGTGATATTTATAAAAATTATTATTAATTTTTAATGTGATATTAATTTATGTTATTTTATTATTTCTAATAAGATGCAATTTCATATTAAAAATAATTAAGTGAATAGTTGTAATAATAAATTAGGCGGCTCAAGTTGCTTCTTTTATCAATCATTACATGCACACTAAACAATTTGCTTATTTTAATTTATATATAAATAGCTTAATAGATGATATTAAGTATAAATAGCTTAATATCACAGCAAAATTTGTGAAAAAAACACATAAAACAAAAACACAAAAAGAAAAAAAAATGATATTTAATAAAATAATAACATTAATCGTGTAAATATTGTGATATCACAAATTGAGTAAAATTTACTAGAATTAACCTTTTCTAATCAGAATATTGTTAATTTAATATTTTTTTTATCTAGTGTGATATGTATTTTTTTTTATACTCTTATAATTAACTGAAAGTTATTATGATATTTAATGACATAATAACATTAATATAAATTGATTTATATTATTACGTTGTGTGATATTTATAAAAATTATTATTAATTTTTAATGTGATATTAATTTATGTTATTTTATTATTTCTAATAAGATGCAATTTCATATTAAAAATAATTAAGTGAATAGTCGTAATAATAAATTAGGCGGCTCAAGTTGCTTCTTTTATCAATCATTACATGTACACTAAACAATTTGCTTATTCTAATTTATGTATAAATAGCTTAATAGATGATATTAAGTATAAATAGCTTAATATCACAGCAAAACTTGTGAAAAAAAAACACATAAAACAAAAACACAAAAAGAAAAAAAAAATGATATTTAATAAAATAATAACATTAATCATGTAAATATGTTAGGAATTAGAAATTCCAGGTATTAAAGAGTCGGTCACCTTAAGTATATGTAATCGTAAGAAAGCTCGTAGTCATAGTTATTTTATGTTAAGTAGTATTTAGTTAAGTAACACCGTGGAGGACGGACGGGTCTTTACCCACTGTATGCCTGATCCACAGCCCGTTGTGTGGCGTTTTATGTAAGACTATAAATACTCTCTACCTCCCAAGGTAGAGAGTTGGAGCTCATAATAATATTTTTCTTTCTCTCACTATAGTTCCCAACTCTCTTCCTTTCTCTCACTAGAAATTTCTCTCTCTAACATACTTATACGCCTACTTTGATTATGGTTTAGAGTGTTTGTGAAATCCAATATCCTACAATTGGTATCAAGAGCCATGGTTTGATCACTCATCTTTCATGCTCCTTGTTTTGGTGGATTTCATAAGGTTTTTGGGGTATTAAGGGTTTAGGAGAGTTTGATTCATTTGGACAAATTCTAGTGTTAAAGTTTGAATTTTGCTTGTACTTTTGTGTTTAGGATCATCATATGTGTTTATGTTTTGAATTGGAAGGCTTAAATCATTGTGGTTTGGTTGTTTTGGATTGATAAAGTGGTTATTTGTGAAAGAAGGACTAAGCGAGTTGAGTCTCGGACTTGTGTTTCTTCAAAGCGAGTTGCTTTGTTATTTGATGCGAGTTGGTACATGCGACTTAGCTGTTTAGCGAGTTGATATTTATGCGACTTGGGTTCTAAGCGAGTTGTTTCTTTAAGCGACTTGAGATCTAAAGCGACTTAGCTATTTAGCGAGTTGTAACGCTAGCGAGTTAATTTAAGCGACTTAGTGTTCAAGCGAGTTGATTGTGTTGTGAGTTGATACTAAAGCGAGTTGGCTATTTAGCGACTTGATTCATTAAGCGAGTTGACTGTGTTGCGAGTTGATGCTGATGCGACTTGGCTATTAAGCGAGTTGATTACTTAAGCGAGTTGTTAATTAAGCGAGTTGTGTGCTTAGGTACTTATTCATTTAGGCTTGTTACTTCTTCGTGATACATTCTTACGGTTGTTCTTTTGGTTTAGTAAAATCCCGTGAAAGAATCAATTTCCCGGTTTAATCAAAGAATAGTAAAATCCCGTAGAGCTTGAAACATGTCTACAAACGTTCCTACTATCATCTCCACTGTTGCTGAGGATGTTCAAGCAGCTAGTTCAGATACTCGTCCACCCATGCTTGACAGAACTGACTATGACTCTTGGGCTCAACGAATCAGATTGTACTGTCTTGGAAAAGAAAATGGAGTCAACATTCTCAAATCCATTGATGAAGGACCATATCGGGTTGAGACGACTAGAGACTTAATTGATACAGCTGAAGATGGAACAATGATCTATGGAATTGACAGACCAAAGACATATGATGAGCTCGATGATAAGGAGAAAAAGAGATTCGATGCTGATATCAGGGCTTCTAACATCGTACTTCAAGGTCTTCCAAAAGATATCTACAAGCTGATCAATCACAACACCGAAGCAAAGGCAGTATGGGATAATGTCAAGATGCTTCTCTCAGGTTCTGAATTAACCATGGAAGACAGAGAATCACAACTCTATGATGAATTTGAACACTTCAAGATGAAACCGGATGAGAGTGTTTATGAGTACTATGTGAGATTCCACAAGCTTGTTAATGATATGAGGAACATCAGAATGACTATGCCTAACATTCAGTTGAACTCTAAATTTGTGAACAACATGAATCCCGAATGGCACAAGTTTGTCACTTCTGTGAAGCTCACTAAAGGACTGAAGAATACAAACTATGAGCAACTCTATGCCTTCCTCCTTCAGAATGAGAGACATGCTATGTTTGAAAAAAGGATTCTTAATCAGTTCAAAACCAACTAGGGAGAGACAAGCTCTTCTAATGACTCAACTGCCTTCTACTCAAACATCGGAATCACAACCAAAGCCTCACAAGTCATACCCATGGGTAATGGTAATCACAAACTCATTCCTGATCCTATGTTCAAACAAGCTGATGCTGATGCACACGTGGGAAACATCATTAATCAACTAGCTCTTCTGATTAGTCAAAACATGAATTCTCTCCCACAAACCAACAACAACCTCAGAACATCATCTAACCCACACAATCAAGCTACTGTCAGAGATGGGAGGATCGTGGTGCAACCAGTTCAGGAAAGACAGTATGATCAGGGAAGAGGTGGAGCTGGTAGAGGTTATGTTGGTAATCAGAATCGAGGAAGGAATGGAAATCAAGGTCAAGCTAAGCCGATCAAATGCTACAACTGTGGTGGTGAGGGACACATTGCAAGGAACTGCACATCTCCAAAACGTCCACAGAATGCTGATTACTTCAGAGATAAGATGCTGCTTGTACAAGCTCAGGATAATGGTGCTACTTTGGATGAAGAGAAGTTGTTGTTTCTTGCTGAGGGCAATGCCAAGACCTATGATGCTGATGTGGATGAGCAGCCAATTCAGGAGATAGGTCACAATCATCAGAATGCCTTTCAAGTCGCTGATTGTGATGCATACGACTCTGATGTGGATGATGGACCTACTGCACACACAATTTTTATGGCTAGCATTTCTCCAATGGTTTCTCCCAAGGTCTCTTCTTCACCACAAGCTGGCCCATCCAATGACAAACTCATCTCAGAGGTATTAAAACTATACGATGATGCTGATGTGCAAAAGATGCATGACAAAGTACAATCATCTGAAACTATTGAATCAAATATTGAAAATATGGGTCATATCAATGTTGTCCAATATGATCAATATGTGAAACAAAGTGAAAGTGAAGTTGTACCAAGTGATGCATCTTCTGCAGTCAACAATGACTATGTTTTTGATGAATTCACTGCATGTGCTTCTGATGATTCTGTAATTTCTGAACTAAATGCCTATAAAGAACGTGTTGCTATTTATGAACAACGTGCAAAATTTGAGTTGACCACTCGTGAGCAGAAAATGGATGACCAAGTGCGTACAATCATTAGAAAAAGTAATTTTAGAGAAGAAGTATTAAAACAAGAGTTAAATTCCTTGCAAGAAAAGCTTTCTAAAACTGCTAAGCAAAAACAAGAACTTCAAGAAAATGTGAAAATGCTTAAGCAAGAATTTAATGCAAAGGAATCAAAACTCTTGAAATATTTTTCTAATCTGAAAACTTTGAAAAACAAACTTGAAAACAAGTTGTACATACAAGGGAACACCATTCAGACTGCTCACATGATCACTAAGCATAGAGTCTTAAGCGATAAGCATAGCATTCCCCTTGTTGAGGAACCAAATCCAGAGGTCATTAAAAAGGCTAGAAATGCTCATAAGGTTCTTTATGATGGCAATGAAATCCTTAAACCTAAACAGAAACCTAGTTGCGTTGAGTGCACTGAGGAAGATAAGAAATCAGATGAAGTCACTAGGGAAAAGATGAACAAGAAATTAGATGATCCTAAATGTAAAGAGATGAAAATAAAGATCACACCCCATGATTACAAGAAGGAAAATTGGATTTCCTTGAACATGTTTAAGCCTCAGACATTATTAACACCCGAACAAGTGTTCTGGAAAAAGGATTTAGATAAGCAAAAAACAGAGAATCTTGTTGTAACGAACCCTCCCTTTAGGAAAATGCCTAAAGCGACTGTGTATCCTCCCAATACACCAATGCATCTAGTTCCTAGAACTATTGCTACTAAAAGCAAGACCTTAATCAGTCAATATGTTATTTTTCAACTATTTGTTGATTTTGAGAAAACTTGTAAGAAAAGGATCACACCCACTGGGATAACTGAAGGGGAAAGGGGTTTTGAACAAACAAAAGAATGCTATTTAACTGAGGTCATGCCTTTCTTTAAACTTCTAAAAGATCACTTTGAGAGTCTTAAAAAGGGGATAGATACTGATATTAAGGGAATGGAAAAGGAATTTGATGCAATGATAGTTGAGGTTAGTGACTATGAGCGAGCACTAAAATATAATGAGATTGAGAGGAAGAACTTGCATACACTAAATGAGAACCTGATTTCTGAATGTATTGCTCAAGATGTGTTCTACACTGCTACTAACTGTTCTATTACTGCCTCTCGATTTCATGAACTGTCTGTTGCTTTGAAAGTCTCCCATGATCGTGTCATTGAGCTTGAAAAAACTAATTCTGAACTAAATGAGAAAATTGAACTGGATGATCACGACAATTTGGTTAAACATTTTTCTAAACTAGAAGCTGAGCATTTTAATTTACAACTAAAATATCAACATCTTAAAGAAAATGTCAAAACTTCAAATATCAAGACATCCTCAGATGCTCCAGAGTTTGATGCAGTTTTTCAAATTAACAAACGTGATGAACAGATTCAAGCTCATTGCAACACGATCAGAAAGTTGAAAGCCCAAATCTCTCAATTAAAGGGTCAAACGAACAATGTGACTGGTCCCCAAATGCCTCCTCCTTTAGATTCTCGGAATTCTCAAAACTTTCATCTTCAAAACTTAGTAAATGCTTTACAAAAGGAAAATGAGGGTTTTCTTGAAGAAAATGAAAAGGTTAAACGTCATTTCAATGAGTTATTTGAATCTATAAAGGTCACTCGTAACAAAAATAACGAAACGGTAGCCTCGTTACAAAAAGAAATTGAGAATCTAAAGAGTCAGGTAAAAGGGAAGATGCCAATGACCAATGGGGAGAATGGTGTATCAAAGGTACATGTCTGTAATAAATATGCTTTGTCTGTGAAATATGTTCCTCCTCATCTTAGGAAGAACAAACTTGCTATTCAAACATATTTCTCATACCTTAAGGACAGCCTAGAATGTCTCCGTGAGATTGTAGAAGAGGATAAGTTAGAGAAACCATATGATAATGCAATTGGCCATGCATGCTTATATGCCAAACGATCTCAAGAACTTCTAGAATGCCTAATTACAATATGCCCTAAAACCTTAGGTGAGCAAGTCAATCCCTTGATACCGTGTTCTATGCCTAGTGCCAAGCATGCAAGTCATTCAATGCCAAATGTTATGAATGTGAACCCTAATGTGCCTTCAAGTAGTTCAGATTCCAAATCTGTTAGTACTAAGAATGTGAACTCGAGTGTGCCCTCTAGGTGTTCAAATCCCAGCTATTCAAGTGTTAAAAAAGTTAATCTTAGTGTGCCTGCATGTAGCTCAGATCCCAGCACATCTAAACAGGTGAAGCAAATAGTAGCAAAACCAACTAATGTTCCCATTCCCTCTACAGGAGTAATCAGTGACATTAAAGCAAGCAGGTCAAAGTCTCAAGATAATACAAGGAAGGACTCGACCTCGCAAGCTAAGAATGTGCATTGGAAGAAAGTAGAAGACCTACCTAGGAACTTTAAGTTTGAGCCGAATAAAACGAATCGTGTTGATTCTAGTATTAGCCATAGGCGTACTGTAATTAATTCGAATTCTGATACTATTTGCAAACCTTGTATTGATGTCTGCTTGAATTCTGTTTCTAATCATGAATGTGGTGTTAATGTTTTGCCTAATGATGTTAATTGTCCAGTTAATATTGTTAATGCTAAAAATCATGCTAAGAAGGCTAAAAGGCAAAAACGAAAGAAAGTTAGAAAACAGTGGAAACCCACAGGAAGAACATTTAGTAAGATAGGCTATCATTGGATACCTGTTGGTTACAAGACTAATCAGACAATGCCCACTAGAAAATGGATGCCTACTGGTAGAACTATTCCCTTAAGAAGTGAGCACAGTTTGAATAGGGCTAATACAGACACTAGTACTGCATCTATTCATAATGATTCCATTGCCTTAATTTCTGATATGAATGCTTCTATTTCTGATGTGGGTGTTCCAACCATTGTTACTAACCAAATGGAACCCATTCTTGCATGGGCATCCCAATTATCCAGTTATCCATTCTTGTTTGTGTTCAACTGCAGATCGTTCAAATCGTTCTGTGGTACCTGGACTCAGGCTGTTCCAAGCATATGACTGGCGACCGGTCGCGGCTCATGAACTTCATGAGCAAATTCATCGGGACAGTTAGATTCGGGAATGATCATTTCGGTGCAATTATGGGTTATGGAGATTATGTTGTTGGCAAAAGTGTTATCTCCAGGGTTTATTATGTAGAAGGTCTTGGTCATAACTTGTTCTCTGTTGGTCAATTCTGCGATTCTAATCTAGAAGTAGCCTTCAGAAAACATACCTGCTTCGTTAGATAACTTGATGGTAAGGAACTTTTAAGAGGTCCACGTGGTTCAAATCTATACACCATCTCTATCGAAGATATGATGAAGTCTTCTCCAATTTGCTTGCTGTCAAAGGCTTCTAAAACAAAGTCATGGTTATGGCATCGTCGTCTCAATCACTTGAACTTCGGCACCATCAATGATCTCACCAGAAAGGACTTAGTTGTAGGTTTACCTAGACTCAAGTATGAAAAGGGTCATCTTTGTTCAGCATGTCAATTGGGAAAAAGCAAGAAGTATGCCCATAAACCCAAACCTACTAACTCTGTCACAGAAGTTCTTCATACAATTCATATGGATTTATGTGGACCAATGAGAGTGCAGAATATCTTTGGGAAGAAATATGTGTTAGTTGTGGTTGATGATTACTCTAGATTCACCTGGGTCAAGTTCTTAAAGACAAAGGATGAAACTCCTGATATCATCATCAAACTCATCAAACAGCTGCAGGTTTGACTTAATAAAACCGTCAGAATTATCCGAACAGACAATGGAACTAAGTTTGTTAACAAACAACTTAGTGAATTTTATGAAAGCATTGGAATCAGTCATCAAAGAAGTGTTCCACGAACTCCTCAACAGAACGGTGTAGTTGAAAGACGAAATCGAACTCTTGTAGAAGCCGCTAGAACAATGCTGATTTACTCAAAGGTTCCAATGTTTCTCTGGGCTGAAGCTATTGCCACTGCATGCTACACACAAAATCGTTCCCTGATTCACACTGTTCATGGAAAAACTCCATATGAACTTGTCCATAACAGAAAACCTAATCTCTCTTTCCTTCGTGTGTTTGGTGCATTGTGTTATCCAACTAATGAGGGTCAAGACTTAGGCAAACTTAGAGCTAAATCAGACATTGGAGTTTTTGTAGGGTATTCACCAAACAAAAAGGGATACCGAATCTACAACAAAAGAACCCGAAATATCATGGAAACAATTCACGTTACGTTTGATGAGCTGACCGGTCAAATGGCTCCTGGACAATCCAGTTCAGGACCCGCACTTCAAAACAGTCCCATTGGTTCATCCCTTGTTCCAAACTCTTCTCAAGAAACTCCATATGTACCTCCATCTGAAGATGATTTAAAGAAATTGTTTGATCCTATGTTTGATGAACTTTATGATCCAAGTACTAATGAGGTGTCGATTCCTACAACAGAGGCTGCTCATATTCCTGTGAATGAAGTCAATCCCTCAGTCTCAATATCTTTAAGTCAAGAAGCGCCTGCTGCTGATCCTTCAGTCTCATCAACAAATCATCATTCTTCAAATGTACATCATGGAATTGTTTCTGGCATCAATGATGAAGTTAATCCCTTTGCTACTCCTGAAGATGCTCCATTTGAAAACATATTTGCTCCTGAATCATCATCAGAACCATCTTCTTCAAGAGACATCGACTCTGCTACCTCAGTCCCTCAACAACTGCCACATGAACACCTTAGAAAATGGACTCACGATCATCCACTAGACAACATCATTGGAAATCCCTCTCATCCTGTATCAACACGGAAACAACTTGCAACCGATGCCTTATGGTGCTTCTTCAACTCCGTACTATCTAAGATCGAACCAAAAGATGTTAAAACCGCCATGAATGAAGATAGTTGGTTCAATGCCATGCAAGATGAAATTCATGAGTTTGATCGACTTGATGTATGGGAGTTAGTACCTGCTCCAGACTGTACTATGATTATTGCTCTTAAATGGATCTTCAAAGTGAAACTTGATGAGCATGGTGATGTGTTGAAGAACAAGGCTCGATTAGTTGCTAAAGGATACCGTCAAGAGGAGGGTATTGACTTTGAAGAATATTTTGCTCCAGTTTCTCGAATCGAGGCAATCAGAATCTTTTTGGCTAATGCTGCTAGTAAGAACATGGTAGTCTATCAGATGGATGTGAAGACGGCATTTCTGAACGGAGATCTTAAAGAAGTCATCTACGTCAGCCAACCTGAAGGATTTGTAAATCAAGAGCATCCTACTCACGTTTATCGTTTGAAGAAGGCTCTTTACGGTTTAAAGCAAGCTCCAAGGGCATGGTATGATACACTGTCAAAGTTTCTTCTATCTACCGGATTTAGCAAAGGAGCAGTTGATCCAACATTGTTCACCAGGAAGTCAGGCAAACATTTGATTCATGTTCAAATTTATGTTGATGATATCATCTTTGCCTCGACTGACCCCAATGAGTGTGACCGTTTTTCAAATGAAATGAGTTCAAAATTTCAAATGTCAATGATGGGACAAATGTCATTTTTCTTGGGATTACAAATTTCACAAAGTCCCGGAGGCATTTTCATAAATCAATCTAAATATGCAACTGAGATCTTAAAGAAATTTGGATTTGATTCAAGTGACCCTGTTGACACTCCCATGATTGATCGAACCAAACTAGATGAGGACCACTCAGGGATCATGATTGACCAAACGAAATATCGTAGTATGATTGGATCCCTGATGTACCTCACTGCTAGTAGACCAGACATCTTGTTCGCTGTTTGCATGTGTGCTAGATACCAGGCTAAGCCTACTAAAAAGCACCTTGAAGCGGTTAAACGGGTCTTTCGGTATCTCCAAGGAACCATCAATATGGGTCTTTGGTACCCGAAGGACACCGGTATGTCACTAACAGCCTATGCAGATGCTGATCATGCAGGGTGTGAAGATACTCGTCGAAGTACATCTGGAGGTGCTCAGTTTTTGGGTGATAAGCTTGTGAGCTGGTCTTCAAAGAAGCAAATGAGTACTTCTATTTCCTCTACAGAGGCTGAATACATAGCTATGTCATCTTGTTGTGCTCAAATCTTATGGATGAGATCTCAATTATCTGACTATGGCTTTGAATTCAACAAAATCCCTTTGTACTGTGACAATAAAAGTGCTATTGCTCTCTCATGCAACAACGTTCAACACTCAAGAGCAAAGCATATCGACATTCGACATCATTTCATCAGGGAACAAGTGGAAAAAGGTGTGGTGGAACTCTATTTTGTGAGGTCTGAATATCAGTTAGCAGACATCTTCACCAAAGCTCTTCCAAGAGAACGTTTTGAGTTTATTCTTCCACGTCTTGGCTTGAAAAGTCTTCAACCAGAAACACTCAAACGTCTTCAGGAGGAAGACGAGGAGTAAAGGTCTATCTTCATCTATCTCTTGTATATATCTATTCGAAAAACAAAATACAAAATTATAAAACCTGTAAAATCCATAAAAATCTGAAAAATTCGAAAAATCTTCAAAAAATATTGTCAATTTGTTATGCTTTTTCTCGGTTCGTCAATATCTACGGTCTTTGTGCTGTCATTCAAAGAATGACACGGGACTTTAGATGTTGTTCGAATTTAAAAAAAAAAAAAATCAAAAATCAAAAAATTATTTTTGGGAGAAAGAGAAAAAATGGTTTATTGTCATTTCAGGCAGTAACCCGCTTTTCAAAGAAAGAACAGAGCCATGCTTTACCATGTTTTCAAATTCCATGCTCTGATTCTATAAACATTTATCTGCTGAAAACTAACTGCTTTGAAAAATAACTCAGTCTCTATTTTTGATAATCATCTGGACTTATCTGTCACAATATCAATCTCTCAATCAACAACCTATGTCATTGATTGAGGGGGAGAATGATTTCAATTAAATTAAAAAGTTATTTGGCTTTAAAATTTTTTCAAAAAGATATACATGCATGTTTTATCAATGGAGTTTTAAAGTCTTAAAATCCGATCCTTATCAGTTAAAACGCTTTCATAATCAAGACACAATTCCCCTTAAAAGCTTTCAAAATCAAATTAAATCTATAAGAGATCACAAATCTCAAATGATTTGATAATTGTGATCAGGGGAGAATGTGTGATTTAAATTGGATTTAAACTGATAATTCGGTAAATGGTTTTATAAGGATGTACAAGCTCTCCTTCCCACATGTGACAAACGATTTCAAATTTTCCATGCACATGTTGAGGGGGAGCATCTATCTTAAACCTATGATTTGAAACGTGATCACTTATCTCAATGTGCAGGTTCCCTCTAGTATGTGCAAAACTCTTTTCAAATCTCGAGGCACATATTGAGGGGGAGCAAAATTATGAAAATCTCATTTGATGCACATGTTGAGGGGGAGCACTTGTTCTAAAAATATCAAAAACAATTCAGGTACAAAATGTTTTGATAATATATCACAAGTATCTGGATTGATTTTCAAATGGTTTTCAATTGGTTCAAATGGCAGATGAACAATACCAAATAGACCGACCAAATTTACTTTATGTACGGTGATATAAGGATGATAAGGTTAGGTATTGGTTCCCATGATCCGCCAGAACCGGAGGGATCTACCCAGGGACAATCCACTAGTTAGTGTAGAAGTCCTTAGGTATGATGATAAAAGAAAAAAATGAGATATGGGAAGAATGCGGACTGAGATAGAGCTAGTACTGGAACAAACCCAACAAAGTTCTAGCTATGAAGTCTCGGTAAGCACTGAAGGGGTTGAAGAATTAAAAAAAAGAATTGAATGAGAAAAGGGTGAAAACAAATAGCCCTCCATATATTCAACCTTAGGGCAGAAATCGGGTTCAATTCATATGCTACTGATGGTAACATCGGTATTGAAGACAAGACGTCATGGACCCAGTGACGCACTGCACTTCAACTTTCCAAACCACTCAAGTTCCTCTTAAAAGGACTTGTTTCATTCTCACGGGGAACCGACATTATCTATCGACTTTCTCTTAGAGATTGTTGATATTGAAGAAGGAGACCCTCTCCCTAGTCTCCGGCACAGGATCCAAATATGCACAAATTGAGTCTAGAGCCACGAGATCATCAATAAATCTCATTAGGACACTTTCATTGAAGACTCTCTGTTTCACACAATGTGGAAAGAGAAATTATATCTTGAGTCCTACGCATTATCCTTGTGGTATTGCCAGAACATCTGAGTGATGTGTAAACATATTCACAATGAAGATGGAAAGCCTTCTGGAGCCAACATCAAACAAGCTCCTGGTAGGTGGCATGTGAGATCTATTATATAGATCAACCATGTGACAACTGAACAGAAACAATGGGGCGATTCAATCTCTTGAATCAATCCTGGTTCAGGTTATGGATTGACGGATACCTTTGAAAAACCGGTCTTTGTGCTTAAAAACTCTTTTCTTTAGCAAATCAACCGTGTACGGATATTTCAAATCAAAAGGTGTTTTATGATTGATAATTGATGTTCATTAAAACCTTCGTTGTATTGCAAAAACAATTTCTATTGAGCAATACACGATTGTTTTTCAAATCTCTTTTCATCAATCAGTGGACTTAAATTCGCTGGTTCACTCACTCCGTGTTGTCTTCTTTGAGACGTTCCGGTTTGAGAACAGCTAGAGCAGCTGCGAAACCCTGTCAAGGAAATTCTTCGGAATTATACCTGATCACATGCAGTACATGTACTGATCAACGGGGAACCGTGGGCCGTGTACCTCAATTCATCGAAAGTGTTCAAAGACGCTTTCGTGCGATTTATTGCTAACTGTTGTATGCAGGTACGTCCTATGTTTGCAGCTGATCAGAATGAAGCGGTCAATCCATAGCCGCATGCTCACTTAACACATTCATCTCAAAAGAAATCATGATTAGTGCATCAATGACTCTGATATATTCACTCCATGCTTCTGCTACGCTGCTGCCAATATCATGAATAAACGAAAGCTTCCGCTACTCTGATGAGAAGATATCATGATCCAGAATGTGAGCATGTCGGTCCGAATGTCACAACATCACAAAATTCCAACACCACAATGGATGTCTCAGAGATTTTTCTTAGCTGATGGTCTCAAAAGCTGGCTCAAATTTATTATCACGTGGATCAGTAAAAGACCTCCACCTGGAGTAACCAAACATGCAATGTGAAGAATCAATGACTACGAGCTTAGGTGCAAAGTACTACATCAAGAATGCAAGAACAATTGTTAATGTAATATCTGTTTGTATTCAATGTAATTTTAGTACATGATTGAGGTGACCTCCCTTAGGGGGAGATTGTTAGGAATTAGAAATTCCAGGTATTAAAGAGTCGGTCACCTTAAGTATATGTAATCGTATGAAAGCTCGTAATCATAGTTATTTTATGTTAAGTAGTATTTAGTTAAGTAACACCGTGGAGGACGGACGGGTCTTTACCCACTGTATGCCTGATCCACAGCCCTTTGTGTGGCGTTTTATGTAAGACTATAAATACTCTCTACCTCCCAAGGTAGAGAGTTGGAGCTCATAATAATATTTTTCTTTCTCTCACTATAGTTCCCAACTCTCTTCCTTTCTCTCACTAGAACTTTCTCTCTCTAACATACTTATACGCCTACTTTGATTATGGTTTAGAGTGTTTGTGAAATCCAATATCCTACAAAATATTGTGATATCACATATTCAATAAAATTTACTAGAATTAACCTTTTCTAATCAGAATATTGTTAATATAATTTTTTTTTATCTACTGTGATATCTATTTTTTTTTATACTCTGATAATTAACTGAAAGTTATTATGATATTTAATGACATAATAACATTAATATAAATTGATTCATATTATTATGTTGTGTGATATTTATAAAATTTATTATTAATTTTTAATGTGATATTAATTTATGTTATTTTATTATTTCTAATAAGATGCAATTTCATACTAAAAATAATTAAGTGAATAGTCGTAATAATAAATTAGGCGGGTCAAGTTGCTTCTTTTATCAATCATTACATGCACAGTAAACAATTTGCTTATTTTAATTTATGTATGAATAGCTTAATATCACAGCAAAATTTGTGAAACAAATACATAAAACAAAAACACAAAAAGAAAAAAATGGAAAACAAAAATATCAATAAGAAAAGGAAACAATATAATCGTGAAAAAAAGGAAAATGACGAAGAAAAAGAAGTTAAAAAAGAAATTGAAGTTAAAAAAGAAGAAGAAAATGAAGTTAAAAAAAAGGAAGAGGAGGAGGAAGAAGAAGAAGAAGAAGATAACTGTGATATTTTTAAGCGAATGAAGTATATTGATGAATCTGAAGATGACTATGATTATCAGTGTTAGGAATTAGAAATTCCATGTTAAAGTGTCGGGCACCCCAATTATAGTCTAGCATATGTTAGCTCGTAGATTTGTAGTTATTTACGTTTTGTAGTAGTTAATTAGTTAATTTGTAGCGTAGAATAGTGTAGTGCAACACCGTGGAGGAAGGACGGGTCTTTACCCACTGTATACCTGATCCACAGGCCGATAGGAGGTCGTGTAGTCTGTAAGTATAAATACCCCTTCCATCCATGGAAGGGGTGGTGCTTCTCATTCAATCTAACATTTCCTTTGTGTAAACCTCTAGCAAGAACACCCTCTCTCTCTACTTTCTCTCTCTAAAATGGAAAACATGTATTTTGATCATCAAAGACCACCCGAATCATCAAACACAATAAATATTACGATCCTACAAATTGGTACCAGAGCCAAGGTTATTGTGTTTTGATGATTTATTGCGGTTTGTATCGTGTTCGTGGCTGTTTTGTACTAATTTTTGGTTGGAAAACGTTTTTTTGAGTATTGTGGTAAAACTGTTTTGACATGTATATGTTTGGTCATTATGTGTCTTGGTCCAATCTTAGTCTTTATTTGTCTTGTTTCATCTTTTTCTGTCCAAGTCAGTTATTACAACTATTTTGCTATGACTTACCACTGTTTTTATGGTAAAAAATGGGTTAAAAGGTGTATCCCTTTAATATTTTCTGGGTAACTTTGAGTTTGTACGAAAAAATTAGGCTGATATTCATGCTAGCGATTTGACTGCTATGTTGTCCGGATTCACTGTTTCTAAGTAGCAACTTGGATAGTCGTTGACTTTCTTGAAAGTCAATAGCGAGTTGAGTCTAGTGTTATTAGCGACTTATATCAAAAATGTAGCGACTTGTACTTGGTGGCGGTTTGATTTTTGAATCAAACTGAAATAAGTTAGCAACTTAAGGTTGGCGACTTGTATATGTGCTAGCGACTTGCCATGAGTATTTACTCATGGTAGCGAGTTGAGACAGATAGCGAGTTGAGACAGGTAGCGAGTTGACTCTTTAGTCAACTTAAGTCAATAGCGACTTGTAAAAGTCAATAGCGACTTGACATAACTCGCTAGCGACTTGGCACAAATCTTAGACCTAGCGACTTGCTTTGAAAAACAGCTAGCGACTTGACCCGTTAATGGTAGCGACTTAACTTTGTGAAAGAAAGGAAGAAGAAGAAGAAGATGGACTTGACCACCAACAACATATACCAATACCATTAACAGAATCAACCTCTGGTGAAGCCATCATTAGTCCATGATAAATAAAAACGTGAAGACACAATGCTTAAACAGATCCGACACAATAAATTCCAACCAAACCTTTACCTAAACTAGACTCAACCCAAGACCCTTACAAGCACTCCTCAACTTTTATTCAACATAATTCGAAAACTTAAATATCTCAGAAATGGTTCACGATTATCTTTTTTCAAGATTGTTTATGGAACCTCATCATCACAGATCTATAAAGTGTGAAGCCTTACTTCTCTTTAATATTCGACTTCAATGAAAATTTTCATAACAAGTATGTTATCAATTTTCTTTCAAATCAGTATACCTTATTAAACAGCTAAATGGATGAAAATATTAAAGGGTATTTAGATCTCAGCCAATGGTTTCGTGGTTAACAAAGTGATACATCAAGACCTTTTAGTCTAACCTCACGAAACTATTTTGCATCACCGATCTTAAGTTTATGAAGTCTTATTTTCATGGTAATATTTGAACATCATAAGAAAAGGAAACAACAATATCAAATCTGTTGTTACCTTTACTCTCGTTCGTTGGTACTAAGAAACAAACGCATAACAAATCGAACCTACCTGTATTTGTTGGGTGTTGATATCATTGCCATCACATAACCTGAAACCATCCCTGTGGTTTTATGTCGAGCTAAAGACCCTACCTCAAAGCCATCCCTGTGGTGAGGACTGGTCTAATCCGATTCAAAGAAAAAAGAGATTAACTTGTTTTCCTTCGGATTTAATCTTTTTAAGTGGTGGCTGATGCTTGTTGAGGTGAGGTTAAATGTATTATCTGTGAAGGAGGGGTATTATCATGAGTGAGATGAGGATTTGATAAATTATCTGTGATTTAATTTTGGGAGCAGTTTTGATAATGGGGGCGCAGGAGTTTATGGGAGAGTTTTTAGGGTTTGAAGCAGTAAAGGGGGTGGATTGGTTTGAGATTTATTAGGGTATGTGAGTGGTTAAGTGGAGATATGTATATATCTCGAAATTTTAGGGTTGAGAGCATTTAGATGTTGGATCAGGTATATCGGCCCAACAATTAGTGTGTGTTAAAGCGCTTGAGTGGACATGATCCGGTTACTATTTTTTTGGGCCAAACGAGTTTATTTGGAGAATTAGGCTACTTCTTGTACTTAGTGATCCAATAATATACGATGTATATCATTGATTGGGTGGTATTTTTCTCACTTGTGCCAACATGAATTATTATTGGGTGGTAGTTTATTGTTGGACAAGCGGTTTTAAAAGGTATTACGGACATGCGCTTTACATTGTATTGGGCTTGACTGATGTGTATCAAGTGAAGATTTGGTTCCGGGATAAATATTTGGATACATTGAATTGATCGGGTTCAAAGTTGTGATTGGGCTTCTCAATTTTGAATCATATATATGAGATTTGATAATATGGGATAATATGATAGTTGGATGATTTGATTATTAGATTTGAGATTTGGTATGATGATGAGATTCGTTATGTTGATTGGTTTGGTACTTTGGTGAATGCATTTTCACGGAATATATTATGTCTCGGCTTGAGTTAATGGTTGAACAAAATGGACTTCGGGGTTGTTTGTTCGGTATTTCTTATTTGAATTTGAAGTATGGTTTTTCCGGGCGCGTTTACTTATTTCGTCTTCTTTCTTTCTACCCTTCCGCGAAGATGACTTGTTTGGGCATTTACAGAGTGTGATAAAGACTTGGCTATTTAGTTACGGTTGTGATTCTTTCTTGCTTAACCAACAACGTAGCTATCACTTCGGTGTCTCACGCAGTTGAGGATACGTCAAGAGGTTTTGTACATTGGGTACACCGTTTCTTTCTCACGAGGATTAGTACAAGTTTAACTAACAAATCTGGGGAATTCTACTTCATGATCAATTTTGGTATATCGGGTTTACTTCTCCATGTGGTCACTATAATAGCCGACAGAATGCGTGAATGATGTGTTTACCAAAGTGTTAATTGGATGGTTGATGATGTTGGATATTGAACCGTTGATGAACCGCTGCATGTTCCCCTAAAACAGATATTCAACGAAACCAAAGTTGTCATAACACAATCAAGCTGACATTGTTTACGGTTTTGTCTTGATTTTGTAAAATCCCGCGAAAGAACCTATTTCTTGGTTTAAATCATAGACTTGTAAAATCCCGTAACAATGAAAACATCCTGATAATAGTAAGGTGCATTTCCGGATCTATCTTACGGTTTATTCTTGGTTTTGTAAAATCCCGCGAAAAAAAAATCTAGTTTTCGGTTTAAACCATAGAGTTGTAAAATCCCGTAATGATGGAACCATCCTGGAGAAAAGGAAAGTGTATTTCGAGATCTTATCTGATGCTGGTGCTACAGTTTCTGTTTCAAAGAAGGGATAAAAGGGTGTACTTCATGAATTGAATGTGTGTTTGGATATTCGTCATGGCAGTATGGTTATTACTTGGTTTTACGGGGTTCTGTGCTTGTAACCATGGTCGGGATGAAACCATTATCAGAGTTCACTTAAAACGTCAAAGGAGGCTAGAATTGAGCTTTTATCTAGAAGATGTGACAACGGGGTTAATTCACTATTATTTATTTGAGGTTGAAGTGAAATATCACGAACGAGTGTACTTAGTATCTGAAGGTATCGGGGATGGATGGATGAAGATTCTTCAAGATCCTTGTTCAAGCTTATTATTAAAAACGAAGACATGGAAATCTAGTTATTGTTGGGTGACTTTTACATTTTCTTTTACCACTTGGGGGAATTGGGCTCTTATCACCTCAAAATAACTATCACTTTAAGGAGTTACGTTGTAGTGCTCAGTGTCACATTCAATTGTGGATTTTCAAGAGGTAATGTACGTCTATTACTTGATGGTTGGTTGGTTGAAGAGTATAGAGTACTTAGAGATTCAATGGAGCATGAATTCTTGGCACCGCTCTTTGTTACATATGTGCAAGTTTAAGTCACGAGTTCGGGTTAGTTTACTTCAGGGTCAAATTCATCATATTGGGTTTTCTTCATCAGCTGTCACGACAAAGAGCCTACTGAATGATAATGGGTTGATCACATGTTTTGCCAAAAGAGATCGAAAAGAGAGAGATAATGACGTATGAACACAACAGTTCATGCCTCGTACTCTAATGAAAAGAAATGTGTACGTTTCAGTGCGCATTATCTTTGAAAGAAGAGAAATCTTCTTATGACGTTTGAACACATCAGTTCAAGCCTCGTTCTCCAAAGAAAAGAAATGTGTACGTTTCAGTGCGCATTATCTTCTGAAGAAGAGAAATCTTCTTATTATGACCATTCTCATCAACATGCTTCATACTTTTTCCATGCGCTTCAGTCATCAAGTGAACCGAGCTTCTGTTGATTGTTTTCTTTTTCCACTTGCTCAACTATAATGACGATGGCGACATCCTGTGCTAATTTTGAAGGGGAGAAGTGTGAAGAGACTACATTTTAAAGATATTCACTTGTTCAATCAAGAATGGCAACTCCATATGCAATTCTTGAGGGGGAGAAGAAGTGTGAAATTACTGCATGGTTGATTGATTTTTGAGAATAAATGGTCAAACGGCTCCAAACTCATGTAAGAACCGATCTTCTTCTTATCGGGTCATCGTTACATGGATTTTCTTCTTAGAAGCCGTTGGTTGACATCTTCACTCGGATTGATGAGTTTATCGACAAAGTGCTTCCGGTTAATGCTTCACGTATACATCAACATGATGATTCCGAACAATCTCTCTGTTCTTGTTTGATGTGATTGGTAGTTTGGTGTTACCATCTTGTGTGTTCGTTGCGGCCTGATTGCTGATTTTCTTGATGAACATCTTTCTGTTCTTGTTTGATTGGGAGGGATTTTAGTTAAGGGGATTTGCAAGATGTAAGTTAATCGGGATGCTTTTTGGTGGGATGCTTTTTGGTGTGAGTTGAAGATGTTAACTATCTATTCTCCAAATGCACAATCTTGAAGAAGGTCGAGTCTACAGTCTGTTCTACATTTTCTGCTGCATGTTAGAAGACTAAAGACGAGTTGCATTTGATTATCCAAAGACTTCTTCATATTCCGGGCATTGTCAGTTTAGGGGAGAGCACTAATTGGGGGAGGGTGAAATGTCAGATTTAATCCCCAATTAGACTTGCTCACATTATGCAGCATGTTGATTCTCACAAAGAATTCAAGCGTTCTTCTCAAAGGATTTCTAGTATTTAGGCTTTCAAAGAGTTGCTGATTCTGAAGTGTCAAAACCAGCAAGGGGGAAGGAGACACGTATCTAAACGCGAGTAAACTTGATGAACTTAATACTTCTAAGTAATTGAAGAAATCCCGGGAAGACAAATGTTATTACCGCAGAGAAACTCAAGGTTTGACTCATGGCGAGTAAACTTGATGGACTTAAATACTTCTAAGTGATTGAAGTTATCCCGGGAAAACAAATGTCATGACCGCAGAGAAACTCAAGGTTTTACTCATCAAGGCGTTTAGTGTTCTTATTCCAACTATGTGGGGGAAGAGATGGAAGAGTTAGTTTCTGAAGATGAAAGAGGTACACAAGTGTGTGATGATTTTGATGTTATCACAATCATCAGGGGAGAGAGATTGTGTACATTGGGGATGCTCAGCTGTTTTACTTGAGGGCTTAATCAGTGATTCAGAGATATAATCACTTATTCCGGAGTTGAAGATCCGCAGAGATAGTCCTCCGCAGAGATAATCAGTGATTCGGCCTGCCTCTTCAATGTTATCGGTTATTCTCTCTTTGGGCATTCGGGTACTTCGGGTTCTTGAGCTTCATACACTTTCTTCAGGGGGAGAGAAAAGTATACATCGGGGTTATTCTTTGGCTATTGGACTTAATCTGCTACTTCGATGGTATAAGTTTTTTTGTCTTCGGGTATGTGTATTCGGGTTCGTGAGCTCTAGTCTAAGAGACTGACTGCATCAATTCATCTATCTGGGGGAAGTGTTCTCTTGACAACTCGTTGGGGATGCATTGCTTCAGAATTCAGTGGTAATGAAATTTGAGAAGAGTTATTTATGTGTGGGATGATACGTTGTTGTTCTTGTTGATGATATAACCTCGAACGAAGAATCACGGTAATTATTCTTGAAAGGAGCAGCGGGATTTATGATAATGGTGTGCTTCTTTGTGCACCTTGCTAAGGAAAGCTTGAAATAGAGCTTCGAATCTGCTCAGCTAAAGGATTTTCGATTTGGGGGGAAGCTGCCAAAGTCTCATTTTCAGTTGGTTCAATTTCTTTCTTCGATTCAAGAGCCCTGAAAGCTTTGGTGGTGAATTTTTAAGGGATGATGACTTCTATCTTCTACAACGGGGCTGCTCGATATCCTTATCTCGGTACTCGTATCATCATCTTCTTTAACTATATCATCTATTCTATCATTGTACATATTTATTAAAAACAAAATACAAAAATATAAAACCAACAAAAAGAAAATAGAAAAATATAAAACCAACAAAAACCCATAAAAATCAGAAAATTTCAAAAATACCAAAAATATGTTTTCCAAGACATGTCTTCTGGTATCGATAACATCTACGGTCTTAGAAATGTCATTCAATAATGGCACGGGACCATAGATGAAGTTCGAGCAGGAGGTGTAAATATTCTTTTTCAAAACATGTCACAAATCAAATGGCTTACAGTTATTTCAGACTGTAACCCGGGCTTGAATTATGGCTTGTAGTTACTTCAGACTGTGACCCGTGCTTAAGCTATGGCTTGCTATTATTTCTGATAGCAACCCGTTTTTCAAGAAAGGAAAGTGCTACGCTTAAACGATTTTCACAAAATTCATGCACTTATCCTAAAAACAAAATGAGGAAAGTATGTCGAAGGACTGCTGTTCCTACTCAAATATTTTTCCGTCTAAAATTCTTCAGAAAAATATTTGTTTTAACTTAATGGTGGTAAATGAGCTGCTTGAACATCAATCAGTTTCAGAGTATTCGTAAAAATTGAAAACTCAATCAATGACTTCAGCGCTTTTAAACTTTTCAGATAAATGAGTCATTGATTGAGGGAGAGAATGTTTTCAAATCTATATCATCTAACGGGCTTTCTTAATTATCCTAAATGCTTAAACTGAAAAATGATGTTAACCTACGTTGAAGGACTAGGTGCCTAGGATTAGATTGTTAGGATTAGATGATTAGAGTTTGATAAACACATTATTCACATACCTTTTATGATATGATTGATATGTTGGATTGACTTTTATTAGTCGATTGCTGTTTGGGTGATGTCGACCACCATATATTTGTATGTGTGTTCACTAACATATGCAGGTATATTGGTATATAAGAATGTTCCCGATCCGGATCCCACAAATGAACATGATTGGATGCCGCAAGGAAAGGGTAACGATATCTTGGGTTGACAAATGAAGAAACGGAGCTTAATTGAACTTCAATGGAGAGTTGGCATAAATGCAACTTAAGAGGTCTCACTGCATCAGCAGATGGTTTTCTTCTAAGTGATTGAAGAAACGGAGCTTAATTTGACCTCAGTTGGCATTCAAAATGCAATGTAAGAAGAAGTCTCACTGCATCGGCAGACGGTTTTCTTCCAAGCCCTACAGCAACAACGGAAGCTTCTCAACCACCTAATGTATCTTTGTGCAGGACAAGTAGTGAATGATACCATTTTTCTAAAACTTTGAATAATATTGTTTTTGAAAATGGAAAAATATTGTTTTGAAAGTAAATTGGACTAAATTTTGAAAATCACCGGACTTCTTTTTTATCAAAACCTAAGTCACTCAATTATCGACTTCGGTCATTGATTTAGGGGGAGAGTGATTTTATATAAATTATTTTCAAACAATATTTCTTCATAAAAGTCCGGATTGTACAATAATAAGTGGTGATCTAAAGATTTAAAGTTATGTCATGGTATGATTTTCTTTAATACTCAAAGATCTTACAAAATGAAATTTTTTCTGTTCTTGTTTGATTGTGAAATTGTTTTATTTTACTTAAAGGTCTCTTAAAACAATCATACCTGACACTAACAATCTTTAATGTCTAAATTTGTTCCTTATCTGTCATTTTTCAAAATTAAATCTTGCCACGTCTTTCCATAAAACTTTCTAAATGATTTAAATCAATCGGGATCCAAAACCCTAATTGGTTTGAAATTTTTGATCAAGGGAGAGATCGTGATTTAAAATATCAAATCTGTTTTAATGGAATCAGTTTTAGTCCTTTATAGGCACTCCTGCCTCCATATGCCAAACGATTTCAAATACACAATGCACATGTTGAGGAGGAGGATTTATCCAAAAACAAGATGAGTATTTAAACCTGGCCACATATTCTCCCATGTTTTTCAAACCTGATTAAATCACTTGAGATCCAAAATCTCAAAGGGTTTGATATTTTTGATCGGGGGAGAATTTGTGATTTAATAATGAAACTTGATATAAGATGATCGTTTTGATTTAATTGTGCAGGCTGCTCTCTTATATGTGCTAAACGCTTTCGAATCTCGAAGCACATATTGAGGGGGAGCAAATAAACTATCGAGGCACGAAAGCTTTTTAAAGTAATTTATAAAGTACCTTGATTGAGTTTTCAAATGGTTTCTTAATGGCTCTTGTGATTGTGGATGTGCTTCAAATTAACTCTTGCCTCTATGTGATAAAATGATTTCAAATATCCTATGCACATATTGAGGGGGAGAATTTACCAAAGAAAATCAAATGGCTTTTCCATGGAAATTGTGATCAAGAAATTATTTCAAAGAAATTATTTCAAAGAACTCTTGCCTCCATGTGCTAAACAATTTGAAAATCATATGCACATGTTGAGGGGGAGCATTTTCTAAATGATCAAAACTATTAAGGTACAAAATGCTTTGATCTCGTATCACAAGTACCTTGATTGTTTTTCCAAATGATTTTTCAATTGGTTTCAAGGAAGAAAGAACAATACCAAAAGACCGACCAATTTATTTTATGCATGGAGTTATAAGGATGGTTAGGTTAGGTATTTGTTCCCACGATCCGCCAGAACCGGAGGGATCTTCCCAGGGATAATCCACTAGATAGTGTAGAGTCCTTAGGAATATTGAAAAAAGGAGAAAAATGAGAATATGGGAAGAGTGCGGACTGAGACAGAGCTAGTACTGGAATAAACCCAACAAGGTTCTAGTTATGAAGTCTCGGTAAGCACTGAAGGGGTTGAAGAATGAAAAAGAACTGAATGTGAAAAAGGGTGAAAAGAAATAGCCCTCCATCAATTCAACCTTAGGGCAGAAACCGGGTTCAATACATATGCTACTGGTTGTTACTAAGGTAACACTGGTATTGAAGACAAGACGTCATGGACCCAGTGACGCACTGCACTAAACTTCCCAAGCCACTCAAGTTCCTCTTAAAAGGGCTTGTTTCATTCTCACGGGGAACCGACATAATCTATCGACTTTCTCTTAGAGATGGTTGATATTGAAGTAGGAGACCCTCTCCCTAGTCTCCGGCACAGGAACCAAATGTGCACTATTGAGTCTAGAGCCAAGAGATCATCCACAATATCTCATTAGGACACAAAATTAATGAAAACTCACTGTTTCACACAATGTGGAAAGTGAGAATATATCTTAAGAGTCCTACGCATTATCCTTGTGGTATTGCCAGAACATCCGAGTGATATGTAAAAATATTCACGATGAAGATGGAAATCCTTCTAGAGCCAACATCAAACAAGCTCTTGGTGGGTGACATGTGAAATCTTGCAAAAGATCAAGCTTGTGACAACTGGATAGAAACGATGGGGCGATTCAATCTTGAATCAACCTTGGTCCAGGAATGGAATTGACGAATACTTTTGGAAAAACCGTTCGATGTGCAAACCTTCTTTTCTCTAGCACGTCGAATGTGTACTTATGTTTTCAAACACAAAAAGTATCTCTGATTGAAAAAATACTTTTGGAAAAACCGTTCGATGTGCGAATCTTCTTCTTACTAGCACGTCGAATGTGTACTCTTTCAAATATAAAAAGTATTTATGATTGAAAATTGATCTTTCTCATAAAACCTTCGTCGTATTGCAAAACTCTTTCTTTCAAGCAATACGCGATTGTTTTTCAAATCATTTTTCATCAATCAGTGAATCTCAATTCGTTGGTTCACTCACTCCGTGTTGTCTTCTTTGAGACGTTCCGGTTTGAGAACAGCTAGAACAGCTGCGAAACCCTGTCAAGGAGATTTTTAGGAATCCTACCTGATCACAGGCAGTACTTGTACTGATCAACGGGGAACCGTGGGCCGTGTACCTCAATTCAACGAAAGTGATCAAAGACACTTTCGTGTGTTTTATTGCTAACTGTTGTTTGCAGGTACATTTGGACGGTTGCAGCTGATCAGAATTGAGGAGTCAATCCAAAGCCGCATGCTCACAGCATCCACACTTATTTGAAGAAATCATGACTGGTGCATATCTACATAACCTGGCTCTGATATTTCATACTATGCTTCTGCTTCGCTGCTGCAAATATCATGAACCAGTAAGGCTTCAGCTACTCTGATGAAAGATGTCATGATTCAAAAGTGTGAGCATGTCGGTCCAAATGTCACAACTTCGCATGATGGCAACACAATAAAGGATGATCCAGAGATTTACTGTGGCTGATGATCTCAAAGAAAGCTCAAAGATCATCAAGATGTGGATCAGTTCAAAGACCTCCACTAAAAGTACAAATCAGTGCGGACTTTGAAGAATCGCTACTAAAGCACAAAAATTGCGAAAGTGAAGAATTCAAGTCTACGAGCTCAAAAACAATGTCAAAGAAAGAATGCTAGGATGCAAAATGTATTTCATGGGGTGACCTCCCTTAGGGGGAGATTGTTAGGAATTAGAAATTCCATGTTAAAGTGTCGGTCACCCCAATTATAGTCTAGCATATGTTAGCTCGTAGATTTGTAGTTATTTACGTTTTGTAGTAGTTAATTAGTTAATTTGTAGCGTAGAATAGTGTAGTGCAACACCGTGGAGGAAGGACGGGTCTTTACCCATTGTATACCTGATCCACAGGCCGATAGGAGGTCGTGTAGTCTGTAAGTATAAATACCCCTTCCATCCATGGAAGGGGTGGTGCTTCTCATTCAATCTAACATTTCCTTTGTGTAAACCTCTAGCAAGAACACCCTCTCTCTCTACTTTCTCTCTCTAAAATGGAAAACATGTATTTTGATCATCCAAGAGCACCTGAATCATCAAACACAATAAATATTACGATCCTACAATCAGAAATCTCCATCATTAAAAGAATATGAGAAAGAAGTAGCAAAACTTGAAAAGATGGGTGATCAAGGAGAAGAACAAGATAAAGATTCTCAAGATAATTGCAACTCTGATAAAGATTAAATTAGTATTTATGTTTGTAAACTTTATATTTTGTGTTTTTAACTTTATTTTCTGATGAAAAAACGAGTTGTATCAAACTCATATTTTGTGTTAAAATGGTTTAATGAATTAATTTTAAACAAAAAATCACATAATTTTTTAATATCACATTACATAATTTTTTAATATCACAGTATATGAATTTCACTTTATAACCTTTAAAAATAAAATACTTAATCAACATTACAACTTAACAAAATGAAAATAAATAATGAAAAAAATAAAAAGAAATAACATTGATAATATCACAGTACATCAATTTGACTTTATAGCTTTAAAAAAAATTAATGCAGATTCAAATCTTAACAAAATCGACGCAGACACGATAAGTTAACTTACTCCTTAAAGTTAAATTCTTCAGTACCGTGCTCAGCATTAGCATTATTTGATTTTCTTTTAACTTTCTTTCCGTTTCGTTTCGACTTCTTAATGTCTTTCTTAGCACTAAGAAGTTTCCTGTCTGGATTGTTTGGACAATTCCTCAAATCATGATCTGTTAATATGTTACAGATTCTACACTTTCTCAAATTTTTCCCACATTCTTTAGGATCTTTAAATCTGACGTCATTATTAGAAGGTTTATATCTTGCACCAGTAACGCCACCCTTATTTGATCCAATATCAGGAGGAAAAACAGCAATAGCAGGAGGTTTAGGAATACCAATCATAGATGATATACTATCCTCTTTATTTCCTGAAGACTGTGCAACAGTTGATGATTCCAATCCAGATTCAAATATGCTCAATTTTTCAAAAAATATACCCAGTTTTTCTTCATCATATCCGCAATGATTGATTATCGAATTCACTTTAGAATAAATTTTAGAAATACAACTACCTGAAGATCCATTTGCTTTAAAAGAAGATCCAAGAAGAGGTAAAACAACAACTTCTTTTTTCCAACGTCTTAAAAGATATTGTTTTGGAATCTTGTTAATACCATATCCTCTAAGAGTATAAAAAGCATGACGACATAACAGACCACGTCTTTCAAAATGTAGACAAGAACAGTTAACTGAACGAGTTCCTTCATCATACTCAACCTGAAAAAAGTAAATGAAAAAATTAACTACAATTTATAATGAATTTAAAAAAAAAATCTTCACAATACTTATTTATTTAAAAAAGACAATACCTTAAACTCTCCAAACCACTCTTTATCAATGTCTTTTACATAACCCAAGTTTTTCATAGACCCAGTACAACTCTCAATAGAAGCAACAATCTCAGCCTGAACCACATAGAATGCTTCAAGAGTATAAAATTCTGCAACATGTTGTTCAACTAAATGATTGGTTTTCAATGAAGGTCTATTAATTCTTGAATTATTATCAAGAACACGTTGATTATTCCTTTGTTGATCTAAGGCACTTTCATAACGAAAAAGAAAATGAACTAGAGTATAACTCCAATTAGAATTATGATCAAAAAAATAGTTTTCACTTTCAGATCTTGAAGTAGTTTTCATCAAACCACTCATTGGGATATCTCTAAAATAAGCAGGGATCCAAAGTTCTTTTATGTTAAACATATCATTCAAACATTTATGCTTATCTAAATCAAATTCATCCAATAAAGCTTCCCATTTCTGAACAAATTTAACAGGTTTATCGCTTTCCCTCCATACAAGAGAACATAGACGTTTCTTAAATCCTCCTTCTTCACATATACTAGAACCGATCTATATAAAATAATAATAATAATAATAATGATAATAATAATAATAATAATAATAATAATAATAATAATAATAATAATAATAATAATAATAATAAAGTGATGTTTTTAATAAAATAATAATAATAATAATAATAATAATAATAATAATAATAATAATAATAATAATAATAATAATAATAATAATAATAATAACAACAACTAAAAAAAATTATATATATAAATACCTTGGTAGGAAGTTTATTCATTATATGCCACATGCAAAGCCGGTGTTTAGCAATTTTAAACATATCTGGTATAGCTATTAACATTGAAGGATCTTGATCTGTTAAAACAAGGTACGGCTCCTTAATATGGGTGTTAAGAAAAGCTTGCAGTAGCCACTTATATGAAACAACATCTTCTTTCGAAAGTAAACCACAAGCAAAAATTACACATTTTTTATGATTATCAACACCCGTAAAAGGCACAAAAACCATATTGTACCTAAAAAAAAATTAAAATATAAAAATTTATATTATATATAAAAATACAAAAATAAATAAATAAGAATAAAAGAAAATAAAACTTACATATTGGTTTTGTATGTAGCATCAAAAGAAAGAACATCACCAAAAGCTTCATAATTCCTTTTACTTGTATCATCCGACCAAAACAAACAACTTAACTGACCATCGGTGTTAGTCTTAAACTCGAACGTAAAATTTTCATCTCTTTCTTTCAAAATACTAAACTTGTCAATAATCATTTGAGCATCATATTTACCAATATAGCTATAAATGTCACGACTCATATTCTTAAAATCAATCTTAGTGGCACCAACATTTTCATATCCTCCCAAAAGCTCTGCAATAAAATTGAATGACATACAAGGACCGATATTTAAGTTCGAAAAAATACTGATGCACCAAACTCATAGACCTATGAGACTTTTGCAAATGTCTATCCTCAGCAGTAAAAAAACCATGATTGTGCTCTTCAACAAAACTTTTAACCCTATACTTTTCAGCAGATCTGACAACATAAATTTTAGCTTTGCAATTTGTCCTAAACTGTGATCTTATTCTCTTTACAGACTTAGCATCACAATTATATTTTAAACTATCAAATTCTTTAACTTTAACTTTCTTGGTACCTTCTTTACTGCAAAGAAATTCCTTATTTATAACAATACCTCCATCGTTAGTTTGATGGCCTCCACGAACAATAAAACCAGCTTCAACAGCATAATCTTTGTATGCTTTATAAGCTTCTTCAACACTATCAAACAAAGTACCTTCCACTGGTACAAGAGTTTTAACAACAACAGGTTTAATAAGCATTGAAGTTGATGTAAAAAAATCTGGTGAATTTACTTCTTCATTCTCTTCAACATTAACATCAGCTGACAAATTTTCATCTTCAACAAACTCATTACTTGCACAATTTTGTCTCATTGAATCGCCTAAAAAAAACAAAACATAGAAAACTCAACTTTACTTAAAATATCACAGTAACTATACTTGAAAGTGCTACTGCAACAACAAATTTTATTAATAGCATCTCAATATGACTATCCATGAAAGATATATTAATAGCATCTCAGAAAGTGCTACTACTGCTGCAACAACTTACTACTGCTGCAGAAATTATTTCTACTGCTGCGTCAACTACCTTGAACAACTATTTAGATAAATATCACAATAACTATCATTCAATGATATTAACAGTTTTAATATCAAAATAACTATCATTGAACAACTATTTTCTTACCTATCACAATAACTATACTTGAATGATATACACAGTTTTAATATCAGAATATCTTTTTCGCAAAGCTTTAATATCACAATAACTATCATATTAAAATCATTAAACATCACAAATAAAATAAACTTGAACAAAATGTTTTATTAAAATAATATTCCAGTTTTAAATATCAGAATAACTATCTTAGAAAACAAGTGTTACTCCAAAAAAAAACATTACTGCTACTGCAACAAATGTTACTACTGCTGTTAATACTAATTAAACAATATTAACAATACGAAATACATAAATGATAAATCCTAATCTGAATGATCCCCGCATGCAAAATCATACAAAGGAGACCGATAACCGGCATATTCCTCAATGCGAGCCAAATCTTCCTAGTCTATCAGACGAACTTGATGCACCTACACCATCAGTTTTGTTCTCCCGATAGCTCCAACTGATTTTGGTATTGATGTTGTTCTGTATTTGTTGAACACACACCCACAAAATATCAGAAATATTGTCATCTTTGCTGTCTTCATCCATCAAAAACTTTTCGATCACGGCTTTTCGTTCAAGCGTAATATCATTGCAAATCGTGTAGTCTTCCCTCATACGTTGCTTCTCTGCCCTTGCCTGCTCAAACAAATTGATAACGTCTATAATAGCGTTTTTTCGAGCCACATCATCTTCTTCGCATTGTTTTTTAACGTACATTTGCATATCTTCAACGGAATGGGGGAGACAAGAAGCCATAATAATTTTGTGTTTGAAATTGTGTGTTTAGAAGTAGTTGGAGGTTAAATTACATTTGAAATTGTATGTTTAGAAGTAAAATGTGATTGAGCCTGATTGATTTGAAGACAAACTATCAGAATAATTACAATTGAACAACTATCCTTATATGATATTACGAGTTTTAATATCAGAATAACTATCATATTATCATTAATAAAATCAAAATAAAAAAATCCTTATATGACAATAACAAAAAAGATTAATATCACAATAAGTACCCTTATATGATATTACAAATTCAAGTATCAGAATAACTATCCTTATATCAATACGACCAGTTTTAAAAACAGATAATAAGAAAAAAAAAGGTTAAATATCAGAATAACTATCCTTATATGATATTACCAGATTTAATATTACAATAACTATCATTATATGATATTACCAGATTTAATATCAGAATAACTATCATATAAAGGTTATTGATATCAGAATAACTATCCATATATAAAACGGATAATAACAAAAAAGATTAAATATCAGAATAACTATCCTTATATGATATTAAGGTTATTGATATCAGAATAACTATCCTTATATAATAAAACCATTTTTAAAACGCATAATAAGAAGAAAAAAAACTTAATATCAGAATAACTATCAACATATTAAATTACCAGTTTTAATATCAGAATAACTATCATATTAACGTTATTAATATCAGAATAACTATACATATATCAGAATAAAGAATTAATATCAGAATGACAGTCATATTAAAGATATTGATAAAAGATACAAAAATGACATTAATATCAAAATAACTATCCTCATATCAGAATAACAAACTTAATATCATAATAATTATCCTAATATCAGAATAACAAACTTAATATCAGAATAACTATCATACTAACGATAGAAACATCAAAGTGTAAATGTACTAATACTCAGAATAACAATAGTAATATCAGAGTAACTATCCTCAAAATCATAATAAAAACCTTAATATAATAATAACTATCATAAAAATACCTTCAACAGCGTTTTTTAATGAAAAATGTACTGATAGATCAGGACCGATACGAGAATACTGATCAGGTAATTTCATTCGATAAAAAAATTAAATAAAAAAAGCTGAGAAAAATAAGGAAATAGAATATTCTAATAAAAATAAAAAGATACGGAGAGAAGAAAGGGATAAGAATGTGATATTTAAACACTAGCCGCTGAAAAAGAGTGTTTTGATGTTTTACTGATCAGATACGTGTTACTAGAAGCATAAAAAATTGTATGGTTGTTTTCACTTTTCATGATTAAATGGCATAATTAGATACTTCATTGTAATCATTTTTGGTTGCTGAAAAACTTGTTTTTGAACGATAACCAGAAAATGATAAAAGGGAGCATTTATATCATAATTTGATCTAATAGGATGGAACGTGATGGTTGTGATCATCTAGTTTTCACCTTTGCTTTTGTTTTGCTATTTGTTCTATTTTGCTATTTGTCGATAGGCTTTGTATGGTATATCAATGGATCTTTCTGTGTTCTTTTTGACGTTAATTATATACGACTCAATCTAGTCATTAGATCGTCAGTTATATAGGATTCATTATAGTCATTACATCATAATCTAAGGCCTTTAGTTACCATGTTGGTGCGCGATTGTTTATTACAAACTAAACTTTTGCTGATCTTCTTTGTTTTGTTTTCATCAGATAAATAGACACATGTGACTTTATGTGGTTGACAAGCATACTCACTCTAAAGAGAAAAATAACATACAAGGCTTACCTTAAGTATTTCACTCTCTTATTTGGTGTGCTCTAGTTTTAACGTAAAGAGGGAATTGGATACATATCCATCCAAAAGTGAATAATTACATATATATCTCTCCAAAAGTGAATAATTGCATATATATATATCTTTGATATAACTTTTGGATGCACATGGTATAATGGTTTTTATGCATGCAAGAGATATATATTCAATTTTTTTTTGTTGCCCCGTTGTTGCTTTGCCTTAGCTTTAAGCTCCTTGCGTTGCTTTGCTTTGCTCTTTGTTGCTCCCTTAGGTTTGCTTGCTTTTCTTTGTGCTTTGGTTCTTTGTAATGTTTGTGTTTTGCTTGTGTGTTTCTTTGTGTGTGCTTTTGCCCGTGCCCCTTGCCTCCTTGCCTCTCTTCGGGTCCCTTGTTTTGTTTCTGCTCTGTTTGCGTGTCTGCTTGTTTTGCATGCTTTTTACATGTTGCTTATTGACTTTTTGCTCTCTTTTTTTTTTCTCTCTCACCCGCACGCCTGCACTTGTCGGAGGTCTCGTTGGAAGCAGTCTCTCTAGGGGTAGGATCTGTCTAGATTTTACCACCCTCTGCCTCGGCGGGATTGGGTTTGTTGTTTTGTTGTGGAGGGATATGCAAATGCCCCGTTTGTTTTCTTTTTAATACGATATGGTGCAAAAAATCTAAAATAATATATCATATTTACTTATTACGAGGTTGAATAAATTGACATTGTATTCTACTCACTTATGACTATAAATCACCGTCAGCCAATTTGATCTCACATCTACATAATATAACTAGTTACCGCCTTTATATCGCCGCAACATCACGAGGGTAATCTAGAGTTTTTATGTATAAGTTAGTTTGATATTGCTTAATATTGTTCAAATGTATAATTATCGTCATTCGTAAAATTATTGTGTCGGAAAACATAAAACTAAAAAGCATATCTTATCGAAAAATTTAAGCGTATGGTACCCGACACTGCACACGTTCATACCCTACTAGTAGATGTTTATTCTACATGTTATCAATTCAAAATAAATGCAAAAACATATACGTTTGTAAACAAATTTTGGTCAAATCTACAAAAGTTTTTAACATATTCTACAACATGATGCACAAACAAACGTGTCTTAAGAAAAAAAAGATCAAAACCGGTATGGTACTTGTAACTTCCGCTTATATGCACTAAACTCCAATCAAGGCTCAGGCTCGGGCCATTTGACAACTTCTCGAAGCTTTATTGTTCTGCCATAAAATTGCTGCAAGAATGGAGAAATAAATTAGTGACTTTAATAAATGAATTGGGATATATGAAGCAAAACAAGAAAAGAAAATGGAAATGTAGACTGTACTGTGCCATCCAAAGACATTGCAGCTTCAAGTTCTGTAGATGATGAGAATGAAAGAAACCCGTATACACGATTCTTTCCACCTTTACGATCATGCAACACCGTGGTGCTAATTACAGTACCAAACTGACTAAAGTGATTTCTTAAGTCCTCTGGTTTGACACTCCAAGCAAGATTGCCGGCATACATCTTGTAAGGTGACTCAAATACCAAATTCTTTTGAGGTCGTGAACTTGAAACTGTGCTTCCCCATTTACTATTCATGTCAATTGAGAACCTGACTCGCATCTCACGTCCATCAACATCCTTTTACAAAGTGCAAAATGTCTCAGTTCTAAAGTTTTTGAGATACTGTGCAAGTATGGCACACATTATTTACAAACATCAAAACCAAATTGCAACATACTTAAGGGTTACTTCTCCTGATGACCATGATATTTGAAAAACCTTTGACCCGATTAGTGTCACCTCCACATCGACCAAGCACCTTTTCAGGCATTCGGCCTTCCAGTTTGTCGGTGTGACCTAAAAGAACTGATTGATCTTAGTGATAGTCAAATTTCTAGCATAGTGGTGGCATTTCGACCCATTTACTTATGCATAGGTAGATTTGGTACATTTGTCATCTCTAAAGTTTCATAGGTGAAACGAAAAACTAGCTAAAAGTTATTTGGCTAAACGGGTCGAAAACTCCCCCTAGTCACCCAAAGTGTATATTTATTGCATAAATCCACCTAAAGCGATATACCCATATAAGTAGAATATTACTATGTGATCATATTTAACAAATATATAATAAGAAATTGGACAAAAATGTTCTCTCAACGGACTCGTCTTGAATCGACTTGTTTTGACTTTTGACCCATTACCCTATCCGCCTTTTTGTCACCACTACTCAAGTCTGTTTCACGAGGTGCCAAGTACCTTCAGGTGATTTCTCAAACTAAAGCACTAAGAAAGTGATATTTATACGAGGGTTAATTTCATATATCCCTCCTAAACTTCATAACTAATCTCAAAATCAATTTATGGAGTTGTTGTCCCTAGGGATGGCAACGGGCGAGAAAAAACCCGCAACCCGCGGGTACCCGCACATAAATGGGCGGGTAAAATCGTTATTTTTCACCCACGGGTGGGTTGTGGGTGAAAATTTGTACCCATCGGTGGATGGCGGGTGGGTGACGGGTGAGGCATACCCATCGCGGGTAAACCCATGACACCCATTTAAAATACCCACCGGGTATACCCGTCAAAATACCCGTGGGTGTACCCATAAACCCTCAAACTAAAATTAAATATACTAAATAAAATATGTATGATGTAGTTCAGTAGTTGGTATACATAATACATTGAATAGCTACCAATTCTCAAAAAACATTAAAAGCTTTTTTGAGTTTAAAGATGTTACTATTTTTCTTTCTCTCTTTAATGAACAAATATGAATGTGATTTGGTGTACTTATGTTTGATTACTACTTTCAGACATGTGCTTTAAGTATTTTGTGAACTTGGTATTTGGAAAATTGATTGGTGTCTCATTATGTAGTTTCATCGTTAGTTTTCATATCATGGTTTTATAATTTTGTTGCATAACACTAACCCGTGGGTTTACCCATGGGCAATAAATACCCGCGGGCATGGGTATGGGTAGAAAATTATACCCATTGGTGGGTGACGGGTGGGTGACGGGTGAGAAAAAAACTACGTGGGCGGGTGACGGGTTAGAGATACCCGTGCCCATTACCCACGGGTGCCATCCCTTGTCCCTGCATCAAGAGTCTGGTTACGATGTTCATAGCTTTAACACACTAAGACACTCACCAGTTTCAGGTATTGATCATTGAGGTGTATGGTAGAACAATGCAGACACTACCGAACTTTCTTTCTTTGAAACTATGATAGGCCCCTAGTTGAAGAAGATTCTAATATGAAATATTTTCTAATGTGATAGGCCATTTAGGCCCCTGGAACACTTATCTTTTAAGTAGAATTTACATATAAAAATGCAGACCAATACATATTTTCATTTCTATGGTTCAAGTTAATGTGAAAATCGATAAGAACCACGATGTAATAAGTAAAGTACAAAAAAACTCACAGATCCATCTAGAGCAGCAATTGCAGCTTTGGCTTCGTCAGGTGAGCTCATGGTCACATACCCACATCCCTTGCTTATCCCAGTCTCTGCATGTCTTGGGACCTATAAAAAACCCCACAAACTAACACATTAAACCCACATTATGGTCAAACGAGTAGTAACTATGTTATAATCGCAAGTAAAGAATCATATAAGTCATGGTAAACTGAGAAGATTCCTTTCAGGAGTCAAACCGATTACCTTCCTATTCAAAGTATACATTAGATACAGGCTCAATAGAAAGCCATTACTCTCCCTTCCAAATATAGAGGATTACTATTAGGCGGGGGGGGGGGGGGGGGGGGGGGGGGGGGGGGATTTGTGATTGCTTATTAAAACCCGTTATACTTTTCTGAAAAAAGCAGAAGTAAATAATCATATGTAACAAAACACAATGCTAAAGATAGTTTTTAGGCGTGCTTTTTTGTGATGAAACAGATAAACAATAAGAACAAGCAACTGCTACACTGCTTATCAAGAAAAGCGCTTACATCACTTGGGGGGGGGGGGGGGGGGGGGGGATTTGTGATTGCTTATTAAAACCCGTTATACTTTTCTGAAAAAAGCAGAAGTAAATAATCATATGTAACAAAACACAATGCTAAAGATAGTTTTTAGGCGTGCTTTTTTGTGATGAAACAGATAAACAATAAGAACAAGCAACTGCTAAACTGCTTATTAAGAAAAGCGCTTACATCACTTTCAAATAAGCATATACAATAAGCACTTTGCTTCTATTTAAACACTAGATGTTGTTTATAACATGCTAAGCAGAATAACATTTATAAAGCAATCCAAGCAGTCTAATTCTTCGCCATTAGGGCATTGCCCAGTGGTATCACTCCCCCACCACAAACGTCCAGTTGACCGGTCATGAAGGGCTTAGGAGAAATAGGTCCTGGGTTCAATGGCTAAAGGGTTGGGGCTAGGTCCTTGGGGAAGGGTCAGTCGTCACCCAAAAGGTGTGCACGGGTCTAATTCTTTTGGTGAAGCAGTCTAATTCTTTTATATTGTTCACTTTTAACCTACAACTTGCGCTTAGAAAGAGCTAGAATTATAAATGTCATCTGAAACTTAAGCTAATGTATACTTCTTCGAAACAAAATGTATCTCATTTCTAGTTGAGCCAATTACATTGAAAACATGATAAAGTTCTATTTAAAAAAACAGAATAACTAAAATAGTACCTCAACAGACTGAACAGTACCATAAGTTTGAAACTTATCTAACAGCTCAACAATCCCAACACTTCTAGGAAGATTACAAACATATAACTCAAATGGTTTAAACAAATTCCTATTTTCATTAGTATCATCATCATGCAAATTAAAATACCCATTTGAGTATTGTTGTTGTTCATCTTCAACTAGTGCTGAAACACTAGTTAATGATATGTTTTTTTTATGAAGAGTTGGTTTATTATAGGATAGTGAAAAACATGTTTGGTTAGTGTTTGTGTGAGGGAAATGAAGCGATGAAATTAAGGAACATGTTTGGTTGTGTTTGGGTTTATGGGATGAATGATGTAAAGAGGTTGAGGTTAAACAATGAGTGGTAGCCATTGGTGGGAATTGAGGGTGGTTTATTTTGGTTATAGGAAGATGATGTTTGTGAATATTGGGCTTTTTTTTATTGGGTTTATGTTATCATGTCCCAAGTTATGTGGGTTGTACTAATGGGTTGAAAAGGCTAAACAGAATGTGGCCTGGAGTCTATTTTTGATCCATACAACCACCATAAGGTCCAATTCCTTTCGCCCATTTTAGGCATGTTCATCGGTTCGGTTATCGGGTTATTCGGTTCGGTTAGTTTGGTTAACTTTTTTTCAGGGTATAACCGAGAACCGAACCGAACCGAATTCAAATTGATTCAACCGAACTGAAAACCGAACCGAATAACCCGAATTAAATAAATTTAATTATTTATTCATTTATTTATATATATTTTTAGCAAAAAAAAATTCAAGCTTAAAAAATGTTATATTTATAGTATAAAAGACCTTTAATATCTTTTTTTTAATATAAATATATAAAAAAATCTATATATTTATTTGAATTCGGTTTTCGGTTCGGTTTTCAGTTTGGATTGCTAAAACCATAACCGAACCGAAAACCGAATATTTAATTTGTTCGGTTCGGTTTTGAAAAATTCGGTTCGGTTTCGGTTTTCGGTTTATTCGGATATTACCGAACCCATGAACACCCGTAGCCCATTCATTTTGATTCAATAGTTCATATGAGATATAGTATAATGGACAATATCATATGAAAAATAAGCCATACATCAGCTCAATCTTGAATAGCAATGGTACTTCCTAAAAGACATTGTTCAATTCTTTCGCATTGACATGTATACGCGTACTAGACTATGAAATTGTTTGTCCTCGGGTTAGAAGCTGGTGGTTCCTCAAATGCTAATTATGCCCCCCTTGCCGGCTGGACAGTGTGGTAAATCATGCAAATCGCATAGTTGTGCTGAAATGTAAAATAAGAAAAATGTTAGTTTTGGGGGATAAGCAATCGTCCCACATCTGCCAGTTTCATAGTTGTACTAGTTCAGGTTCAAAAAATAAACTTACATCGTTATTAACAACCGTATTGGGGTCTAGATGGTACTCAAACATCTGCCAGTTGGTACGCCTCACCCCCGTTGTTAGGTTCCCATCATAGTTCCCAGCATAAAAATAGAACTTCTGTTTATAGCCTACGATATTCCCAGCATTGTTTCTTATAGTATCAACCTTCCCACCTGTCCAGTGACTGCATACGTATCCTCTTCTCGTTAGAGTCCTTTCAGTTTGGAAATAGTGTTTTCCTTCCACTAGTACGCGGTTACCTACCATTTAACAAAAGTAAATTAACCAGTTAGACGAATCATGATACTATCATACAAACAGCAAAAATGAGCTAATGCTCTGTTGGTGTATGTGTCCGGACGTCCTGATGTCCGGAAGACTTAGCGTCCAGACGGCATGCTCTGTCATCCGGAATGGTTTCTGCCCAGCGGATAAAAGACTCGACCATGTCAGCAGATTTCACGGGATTTCCCTACCACGTGGCCTGACACCTACTAGGTAGGGTGGCTATAGGCCTGCGGGAAAGTAACATAGGTCTGCTGAAACAGTAGCTAAACAGTAACGCAGGTACAAGGTTGGGTAGTATAAATACCCCAACACATTTAATGTTTTGCATTGAATTTTCACCTACACATACTTTCACATTTATTATCACATTTATTACCCTCCGCTTATTCTCACGCCGAAGCTTGATCCCTGGACAACACCCGAGGCGAGGCTAACGCGTGTTGTGTATTGTGCAGGAAGGACCCAACCTTTTCCTTCGGACCGATTGACTGAAGCTTGAACCTCCGGATAAAAGACGGGTAGCAGGAATTTGCTTCAACATGCTCCTTGATGGAAGCAGAATGGAATCATGTTTTTAGTCCATAAAAATATAATCAAAGTAACCCAATTAACCTAATCATACCAAAAAGTAGTTACACAGTACGTTTAAAGGGCGTTTGTTTAAGCTTATTTGTGGGCTTACGAGCTTATATAATTTCGACATATATTTCATAAGCTCAATTTTTCTTACTTATTTCGAGACATATAAACTTACATACGCTTATCATAATTTAGTAAGCTTATATAAGCCTAAGTCTCAAAATAAGCCCGAAAATATGAGCTTATGAAAAATAAGACGAAATCATATAAGCTAGTAAGCCCAAAAATAATGAGCTTAAACAAACACCCCATTAATACATGTTCAAACAATAAATTACTGAAAAATATTATTCCAAACACACCTGATGAGTTCGTTAAGAATGTGGAATTATGGAAAGAATATAAAGAGGGGTGGTGCATATTTACGAACGTAACGATGATTATATTGGGTTTTTTTATTGGGCTTATATTGAACCCACGTTATTTGGGTTGTCTTATTCTTATTGGGCCATGATTATATTGGGTTTTTTCTTCCCTTCTATAAGTGACTGTATATGATAAGAGTGACGAAAATGTAATCTCGTAAAAAAAAATGGCGAACTACTACCTCGTTGGGTGTTTTATTGGGAAATCGTAATGAAGATACGACGAATGATTAGTCTCGATAATATGCCTACGAGGAAATGATTTGTGATGTTAAGTGCATCTGGTGTGTATGCCTTCATCGAAGATTCTCATTGTTTATCAATACACCGGCGGCCGGGTCATTGTTTTGTGAAAGAGTGTGTGGATCCAATCAACCCTAAGTTTATTTTTATTTTTATTTTTTATTTTTAAAAGTGTATATGTGTAGAATATGTATTTATTAGTGAAAAAAGTAGTCAGTGATTATGATAAAAACATAATATAAAGAGTAAATTGCAAAAATTGTCCTTAAAGTTTGGGCAAATTGCAAGTTTTGTCCCAAACGCTTAGAAAGTGCAAAGATCGTCCCTGTGGGAAACTTTTGGGGCAAAAATCGTCCCTGACCAACAACAAATGACTAAAATGCCCTTTCTAAACGTTTGGTACGAAACTTGCAATTTGGCCAAACTTTAAGGACGATTTTTGCAATTTTCTCTTTTCTATATTACTTTTAATTTTCTTACATAAATGATCCCTGTGTTGTACAAAGTTTTACAATGTTAGTCCCGATTTTTTTTTAACCATCGCCACCCCACCACCGTCACCCACTACCACAACCCCATCCACCACCACTGACCATCACCACCACCATCGCCAACCCATCACCGCCACCCACCGCGACCCACTACCACCGCCACCACCACCATCTCCACCCAACCACCGTTACCCACTACCACAACCTCATCCACCACCACGCACAACCACCACCGCCTCCCACCGCCACTCACCATTGCGTTGGTGGGTGGTGGTGGCAGTTGGTGGCGGTGGTGGCCGTGAGTGGTGGTGGATGGGGTTATGGTGGATGGGGTTGTGGTAGTGGTAATGGGTGGCGGTGGTGGGGTGGCGATGGTGGTGTGGTCAGTGGTGGTGGGTGGTATGGTGGTGCTAGTCAGTGGCGGTGGGTGGCGGTGGTTGTTGTGAGTGGTGGTGGATGGGGTTGTGGTAGTGGTAGTGGGTGGCGGTGGTGGGGTGGCGATGGTGGTGTAGTCAGTGGCGGTAGGTGGGGTGGCGATGGTGGTGGTGGTCAGTGGTGGTGGGTGGTGGTTGTGAGTGGTGGTGGATGGGGTTGTGGAAGTGGGTGACGGTGGTGGTGGATGGGGGTGGTGGTAATGGGTGATGGTGGTAGGGTGGAGATGGGGGTGGTGGTAGTGGGAGACGGTGGTGGGGTGGAGATAGTGGTGGTGGCGGGTGGCGGTGGTAGTGGGTTGCGGTGGGTAGCGATGGTTAAAAAAAATCGGGACTAACAATGTAAAACTTTATACAACACAGGGATAATTTATGTAAGAAAACTGAAAATAATATAGAAAATAATAAATTGGAAAAATCGTCCTTAAAGTTTGGCCAAATTGCAAGTTTCATCCCAAATGTTTAGAAATGACATTTTAGTCATTTGTTGTTGGTCAGGGACGATTTTTGCGTCAAAAGTTTCCCACAAGGACGATCCTTGCACTTTCTAAACGTTTGGGACGAAATTTGCAATTTGGCCAAACTTTAAGGACGATTTTTGCAATTTACTCTAATATAAAAAATAAAATAAAAAATAATTAAAAAAAATAAGTTGAACAATTGTGAAAGAAATTAGTGGGTTTTGTTTAAGCTTATGTATGGGCGTATGAGCTTATTTGATTTCAGTTTATATTTTATAAGCTTCAATTTTCCGGTTTATTTGGAGATTTGTGGGCTTATATAAGTTTATAATAGACTTGTATAAGTTCACAAGTGTCTTGTATAAGCCCACAAGTATTCAAATGAGCCGAAAAATTATGACTTATGATATATAAAACAAATTAGGTTGTAAGCCACATACAAACTTAAACAACTTAAACAAAACCCTTTAGTAGTGGGTGTCGGGGCAATAATGATAATAACATACTTCATGCTCTATATGGGTAAATGGGAAGGTTATCTTTCTTTTTAAGTAAGTTTAGTAAAAAAGTTGTTACTTTAATCCTAATATTACCCGACTTAAATGATGATACATGTGTATGCTTAAAAGTCAAATAAAAGGTGATAAATGATTGATGGTTACAAAAGCTGTTGAGTATAAATTCTACTAGCATTTTATTTTGTGATGCTTTTCTTTTAGGACCTAACTTTTTTTAAAGAAAATGCTCTTCCAAAATTCGTGAAAGTCCCTATAGAAGTTAAAAAGTCTTGGATTGACTTTTTTCTTGAACAGTGAATTGTTTTCTTAGAAATAAAGTATGATTGCTTATGTCAAGTAAAGTTGGTTGAAATGGAACCGCATCGTTTTTTTCTTATTACTTTTACTCGTAATGGTTACTAATTTTTTTACAATTGACCAACAACATATTTAAATACAATCATATTACACTTAAACACACAAAATACCTCACCACTCGTAAAAGAAAATTTGCTACTGCGCACCACTTTTGACGACTTATTATCTCTACCTTCTACGCGTGAAGCAAGTGAGGGTGAATCAATCGTCACGTGCGATGGTGGTACCGCAAAAGACAATCAAGCGTGATGATATTGATTGTTACATCCAGTTCAATATCTATGTTTTATATTTGAACATCGTGTGACAACTGACAAATACATATTTCTATCAATTTTTATCTGCAAGCAAGATTGCTCAAACAGTGAGTTTACTAGTAACTTTTTTAGTTTTTATATTAAATTGTTTGCAGTTTTGGATATCAGCCACAATCTTTCTAACATATACTCTAAATTAACTTCCAAATTACAAGATAATAATCTAAGTTTAAATTTAGTAACTTTTGTTCATCTTATTTTGTGCTTAAGTTTCATTATGTGTAATCATTCTGTTACTAGAGAAATACCTAAGAAAGCTGATTAACATGGATTTATAATTACTAATTATTGTTAAATTAACATGTATGTATCATTACAAAAAGTAGAAACAATAAAAAAAAACACCACGACCCATGCGGATGGCTCAGCCTGAGAGGCACATGGTTCTGATTCAAGGGACCTACCTTTAATCTACATGGGATCAACAAATTCAGTTTTATATTGTAGTCATTTTATGATGTTTCAAAGGTCAGTTTAAAAACAATTTTTTTTCCCTTAAATGGTTATTATTATCAAGTAAATCTTTAAGACAGCTAAAAATGGAACTATGGAAAAATACCTACTTTCATCTTTTTTTTTTTAAATATTAATATCTTTCAAACTATTAATCGTTAAACGAAAAAAAATATACTATTACAACAAGCATTTAATTATCTTTCTATAGATAGGCACATTGATATACTTCCGACAATTTTTTTTTCCGTGTTTTTCATGTTTTTTTTTTCACATTTTTTTCGTTTTTTTCGTTACTGAAATTTGCATAAAAAAAATCACATGTGATATTAGTTATGTGAATATCATATATGAGTTAACACTAAAATCACATGTGATATTACATATCATATGTGATTTAACACTAATATCACATGTGATATTCAAATTATTGTTTAATTATATGTGATTTTTTCATGCAAATTTTAGATTCGAAAATAAAACGAAAATAAAATGAAAAACGTGAAAAACCGATATTTTTCTTTTTCGAAAGTATATTAAAGTGGCCGTCTATAGAAAAATATTAAATGCTCGCCGTGATGATGTACGTATTTTCGATTAACGATTAACGGTTTAAGAGATATTTAAATTATAAAAAATATGTGAAATAATAAAATGGTTTTAATCTCAACAATTGATTTATTTTTAAATGAAGGGTGATATGTAAACAAAAATTGATCTGTAAAATAACTCTCAAAATCTTTTATGCTCCGAATGGGTCCAAGCTTATTAACTCGCGTGACCTGTTGACACAAATACAAATCCAAATTTTGTTAATAATTTCACAAAAATCATATTAGTTAATTCAGAAATGCTACATTTATAAAACGTTTACATAAAAATATCTACGTAATACTATGACAAATGAATTGGACCAATAATGATGTATGATATTTTTCTTTTTCATCTTTCTCATCCATCATATTTACTGAAAGATGTGGAAATGTTGTCAGTTCTCATTGATATCAATCGACATATATAGTCTATACAAATGAGGATAACTATCCCTGGATATACATTGAGTCCTATAATAACTCTAACCAACTCAGTAACATACTATGCTATATGCTAGGAGATTAACATGCCTAATATACAATGTTTATCTAACACACCCCCGCAATCGAAGCAGGAGGGGAACGGACACTGAGATTGTCTCGAAAGTCTTCAAAAAGAATCCGTGGAAGTCCTTTAGTGAACACATCAGCGATCTGATAGCGAGAAGGAATGTGGAGAACACGAACCTCACCGCGAGCAACTTTTTCTAGTACAAAATGAATATCCATTTCTATGTGTTTAGTGTGCTGATGTTGTACAGGATTACCAGACAAGTAGATAGCACTAACATTGTCACAATACACAAGGGTGGCAGTGGAGATAGGACAATGTAGCTCAAGTAGAAGATTACGTATCCAACAAGATTCGGATACCACATTTGCAACACCGCGGTATTCGGCTTCGGCACTTGAACGGGATAGAGTGGGTTGACGCTTGGAAGACCAAGAAATAAGGTTGTCACCCAAGAAAACACAATAACCGGATGTGGATCGACGAGTATCCGGACATCCCCCCCAATCAGCATCGGTATAGGATACCAGTTTAGTAACTTTTGAAGCGTAAAGATGTAAACCATAGTTAAGAGTACCACGAATGTAACGTAAAATCCTCTTGAGAGCATTCATATGATCAACTTTAGGATCATGCATATGTAAACAAACCTGTTGCACCGCATAGGATATGTCGGGTCTGGTAAATGTTAGATATTGGAGAGCACCAGCGAGACTTCTATAATGAGTAGAATCTTCATATGGAGAACCAAAAGAAATGCTCAGTTTAGAATTGGTATCAACAGGAGTAGCAACAGGGTTGCATGTAGACATGCCTGCACGCTTAAGTATATCTTGTGCGTAAGCCCGCTGAGAAAGAAAAAGACCACCTTTATGTCTTTTAACAGAAATTCCCAGAAAATAACTCAATGGTCCGAGGTCTGTCATAGCAAATTCATTAGCAAGAAGAGACATGATACGTTGTCGTAGATGTTGAGAGGATGCTGTGAGAATTATGTCATCAACATACAATAAAATATAAGCTATATCACGACCATGGCGATAAATAAATAATGAATGATCACACTTGCTATGTATAAAACCAATAGTAGAAACAAAATCAGCGAACCGTTGATACCAAGCTCGCGGAGCTTGTTTGAGTCCATAAAGAGATTTCTTAAGCAAGCAGACATGATCCGGATAATGTGGATTCCGAAATCCCATAGGTTGATGCATATAAATTGTTTCATGTAACGAACCATGCAAAAATGCATTTTTAACATCCAATTGATGTATAGGCCAAGAGTGGGATAAGGCAAGAGAAAGAACCGTGCGTATCGTAGCCGGTTTAACAACTGGACTAAATGTTTCATCACAATCCACACCAAGTTGTTGAGATCGACCATCACCAACAAGACGGGCTTTATGCCTTTCAAAAGAACTATCAGATTTCTTCTTATGACGAAAAACCCACATGGAACGAATAATATTCATGTCTGGAGTGCGAGGTACAAGTTCCCATGTCTTATTTTGAATGAGAGCATGAAACTCATCGGACATTGCAGTATGCCAATTAGGGTCGGACAAAGCATCTTTCGGGTTTTTAGGAAGGGGGGATGGAGTAACAGTGGTGGAAAGACTAAAAGGGGTCTTTGTTTTAGTAATACCGCTCATACTACGAGTAGTAATAGTGCGAGTTGGAGGAGGCCGAGACATGGCCTGGACCCGAGGGACACTGGTCCGCGGAGAGGATAAAAGTGAAGATTGAGATGTAGATGGTGATGTACGAGGTCCAGATGGAAGGGACCCGGACCGAGAGGGAGAGGTAGTTGCAGTGGACCGAACAGGGGAATAGGGGGATGGGGTATGGTTGCTGGAAATAGGAGGGTCAGAAACTGGAATAAATGTGGTGTTGGTTGGAGGAAAGTGAGCAGTAAAATATGGACTTATATTGTCATGGAGAAAGGTGTATGAGGAAGGTGTAGGAGTGTGAATGGTATCAAAGGGGAATTTAGTTTCATCAAAATGAACATGTCACGAGATTATAAGTTTATTAGTTGATAAATCGAAACATATATATCCGCGATGGCTTGGTGGATAACCTAAGAAGACACACGGGGTTTATCGTGGCTGAAGTTTGTTGATGCTAGTAGAAGGTAATAACGGGTAACAAAGACAACCAAAAACCCGTAAATGATTATAACTAGGATAACGGTTATAAAGCATTTGAGTGGGTGAGCTGTTAGAGAGTAATTTGCTAGGAATAATATTCAAGAGATAGGTTGCCATTTCGAGCGCGTGATGCCAAAAAGTGGATGGCATGGAAGAATGCGCAAGAAGAGTACGAACGATGTTGTTGATGGAACGAATTTTTCTTTCGGCTTTACCGTTTTGAGATGAAGTATGTGGACAAGAGAAGCGAAAAACCATGCCATTGTGGTGACAAAAACGTTTGAAAGAATCATTATTGTACTCTTTACCATTGTCACACTGAAAGCATTTAATAGTTTTATCAAACTGATTGTGGATAAAACTACTAAAAGATATAAACATGGAGTAAACCTGTGATTTGTTGCCAATGGGAAAAGTCCACAAAAAAATTGGTATAATCATCTAAAAACAATACATAGTACTTGTGTCCCGCGGAACTTAAGACAGGCGAGGTCCACACATCACTATGTACAATGTCAAACGGCATAGTAGTGCAAGTAGTAGAATCATAAAATGGCATTTTAATATGCTTCCCAAAAACACAAGGTTCACAAAGTAATGATGAAGAAGTACGTTTACATGAAATAAACTTATTATTCCGAAGAGAGCGCAAAGTAGCTTCTCCCGGATGTCCTAAACGGTAATGCCATAAATTTGAAGAAAGAATGGTAAAAGCGGAAGGTGATGAAGCTTGCTGGAGCAAGGACTTTGGAAGAGGATAGAGATCCCCGGTACTATTGCATCTCATGATTGGTGTTCCCGTCATGTAATCCTTCACATCAAAACCAAAAGGATCAAAAGCAATAGTGACAAAATTATCGGTGGTAAAACGACGTACGGATATCAGGTTTTTAATTAGGTTAGGAACATGAAGAATATTTTGTAAACGTAAAGGACGATTAGGAGAAGATAAAGATGCATGTCCATAACCACGAACTGGAAGTATATGTCCGCTGCCAACAATAACATCTTTCGGATGAGGCATATTAAAATAAGATGAGAAAATACCTTGATTAGATGCCATGTGAGACGTGGCACCAGTGTCCATGTACCAATTTTCATCCGGGGTGTTAAGAGTCATGGTGTGCATTGCATTCTCAATGTCTGTGGGTGCAACTGATGGTGCATAGGAGATATTGGGTCGAGGACCAAGAATACCAGGAGAGGTGTTCGGGTTTGTGGGTGGAGCCCAAGAAGAAGTCGGGTATGGGCAGGAAGGAACAGCCCATGGCGGTTGGGGTTGTTTCCAGGCCCACGGTGGATATTGAAACCAGAAAGGTTGTCGAGGCCCATTTTGTTGAGAAAAATAATCACTGCCATGGCCATTGCCTCGTCCATAATTACCTTTGCCATGACCATGATTTCCACGGCCTCTACCATTATTATTACCACGACCAGGATTACCACGTCCACGTCTTGAATTTCCACGACTACGGGAACCATTTCCAGAACCAGGATTTGAACTTTTAGTTTCATCAGAAGTTACTGTTGTGAGAAGAGCAGTACCTGCGGCTTGAGCAACACTGGTTGCTTGTTTGGCTTTACGAGTCTCTTCCAGAATAAGCTTGGATCGAGCTTCATAAAATTGAGGTAATGGATCACTTTGTTGAATGATGGTGGCGATACCATCATAGTTTCCATTAAGACCTGCTATGAGTTGCAAAACAAGCCGTTGATTAGACACGGGAGCACCAACATTAGAAAGTTGATCCGCAATCATCTTAATCTCTTGGCAGTAAGAAGAGACACTAGAGAAGTTGTCAAGACGAATATTGGAGAATTTCCAAATACACGACTCGAGAGTGTTTGTTATCTTCAAAAATATCTTGAAGTCGTTTCCATGCTTGGGCCTCGACAAAATATGTTACTGTGTTAGTATGTTAATCTCAACAAAATGGGCCTCGACAACCTTTCTGGTTTCAATATCCACCGTGGGCCTGGCAACAACCCCAACAGTCATGGGTTGTTCCTCCCTGCCCATACCCGACTTCTTCTTGGGCTCGACCCACAAACCCGAACACCTCTCCTGGTATTCTTGGTCCTCAACCCAATGTCTCCTATGCACCATCAGTTGCACCCACAGACATTGAGAATGCAATGCACACCATGACTCTTAACACCCCGGATGAAAATTGGTACATGGACACTGGTGCCACGTCTCACATGGCATCTAATCAAGGTATTTTCTCATCTTATTTTAATATGCCTCATCCGAAAGATGTTATTGTTGGCAGCGGACATATACTTCTAGTTCGTGGTTATGGACATGCATCTTTATCTTCTCCTAATCCTCCTTTACGTTTACAAAATATTCTTCATGTTCCTAACCTAATTAAAAACCTGATATCCGTACGTCGTTTTACCACCGATAATTTTGTCACTATTGCTTTTGATCCTTTTGGTTTTGATGTAAAGGATTACATGACGGGAACACCAATCATGAGATGCAATAGTACCGGGGATCTCTATCCTCTTCCAAAGTCCTTACTCCAGCAAGCTTCATCACCTTCCGCTTTTACCGTTCTTTCTTCAAATTTAAGGCATTACCGTTTAGGACATCCGGGAGAAGCTACTTTGCGCTCTCTTCGGAATAATAAGTTTATTTCATGTAAACGTACTTCTTCATAATTACTTTGTGAACCTTGTGTTTTTGGGAAGCATATTAAAATGCCATTTTATGATTCTACTACTTGCACTACTATGCCGTTTGACATTGTACATAGTGATGTGTGGACCTCGCATGTCTTAAGTTCCGCGGGACACAAGTACTATGTATTGTTTTTAGATGATTATACCAATTTTTTGTGGACTTTTCCCATTGGCAACAAATCACAGGTTTACTCCATGTTTATATCTTTTAGTAGTTTTATCCACAATCAGTTTGATAAAACTATTAAATGCTTTCAGTGTGACAATGGTAAAGAGTACAATAATGATTCTTTCAAACGTTTTTGTCACCACAATGGCATGGTTTTTCGCTTCTCTTGTCCACATACTTCATCTCAAAACAGTAAAGCCGAAAGAAAAATTCGTGCCATCAACAACAACGTTCGTACTCTTCTTGCGCATTCTTCCATGCCATCCACTTTTTGGCATCACGCGCTCGAAATGGCAACCTATCTCTTGAATATTCTTCCTAGCAAATTACTCTCTAACTTCTCACCCACTCAAATGCTTTATAACCGTAATCCTAGTTATGATCATTTACGGGTTTTTGGTTGTCTTTGTTACCCGTTATTACCTTCTACTAGCATCAACAAACTTCAGCCACGATCAACCCCGTGTGTCTTCTTAGGTTATCCACCAAGCCATCGCGGATATAAATGTTTCGATTTATCAACTAATAAACTTATAATCTCGCGACATGTTCATTTTGATGAAACTAAATTCCCCTTTGCTACCATTCACACTCCTACACCTTCCTCATACACCTTTCTCCATGACAATATTGTATGACGATAACATGTATGTGTGAATTTTTTTGTTTTTTTTTTTTGTTTTTTTTTTATAATCTTTTGTTGATATAATATTTCTCTAGTTAATTAAGGATATGGTTGATATGCAAATCTTTTATATACTTATAAACGATTTTATTATAAAACTGATTTGCATAATCAACTTTTATTTAACTGAAATATTGTCTTAGTGATCAAGACAATTAAATAGTATAAATAAAACTTTTGCTTGTTTGTTTTCGAGAATTGAAATTCACCATTCCATACAAACATTTTTCCTCTGCAAGGTTCGTTCAAGAACACGTCATCGTTTTCGTGATCGTTCAGGCAAGTTTTTACGTCTAGCAGTACATCTGTCTTGCCAGTCATACTTCGAAAAAGACGACGAATCTGTTTTAAGAAAATTATGTTAAACACAAGGCTCATGTCTCGACCTTTTACTGTTTACTTTTCGTTGTCGTTAATTGTAGTCTGTATAGTATTTAATTTTGTGTTAGTTTAGTGTTAATTTAATTATTGTTATTATTGTAACATGATTTTAATAATAAAAGTGTGTTTTCTTACATTATATGATAAATTATTTTTTTATCAAAGATAACAATAATTGATTCATGATACACGACAAAGGAGAAGGCTTAATCTTCATGGGATCTACAAATAGTTTTCCTATTGTATATTTGTATGATGTTTCCAAAGGTAATTCTGTAGAATATGCCATAAAATGATACGGGTTTTGGAATTTTTTGATTATTGATAACACCTAATAATGCAACGACGTCGGTAGCAAAAAGTGTTTCTTGATTATTGGTAACAAACAAGACAACCTAAATTAACTTATTATCATGGTTAAGAAGAAATCATTTCTTGAACATTTAGAACCATGAAGTTGAACCAAACAAAATGGAAAAGATGATATAGCTTGGTTGTTAACATATGTTTATTTTTTTTTTTAAATAAGTTATTTAAAAAATAATTTTTGTTTGATAGACAGAACTTATAAGAGATTATAAAAAAAAATAATAATCTTTTATAATATCTGAAAATAAAAGGTTACTTCATGTAGCTTATAAAAACAATCTTTTTTTTAATCTTTTTCAGCACGAGCACAACAGATATGCAAAATTCTGGTAAAATGCAATTCGATGCATCACGCTTGCTTAGTATGTGAGATCATATGTTTATCGCTCGAGCTTTTTCTTTTAAACTCTTACAACGTATTCTCGAGTTTAACTAGTACATATGAATATCATCTTTGACAACCATGTCGACTATATTAAGGGGGCATTTGGTATGATCACGGGTTTAAAATAAGATTTGAATTTAGTATATAATAAAAGAAAATGAGGAGAAAGAAAGATGGTGTGGACAAAAGAAAAATATAAATTATAGACTAAAATACACTGTTAGTCCCTAAACATCACGCTGGGACAAAACTTGTCCTTTTCATCGTCGGGAATCCAAAACAAGCTTTTTATAGGCTAAATGAGTCCCTTGACCCATTTTTCGTTAGTCAACGTCTGTTATCTTCTCCCATGTGCCTTGCACATGAGGGCAAAATGGTCATTTTATCGTTTTGGTTGATTATTTATGTGGTACAACCTTAAGGACGAATGGTGCACTTAATAAAAAAGTTATACCATCACTACCACCACCCTCATGTTATCTCTTTCCCTGCTTCTCTCTCTAAAATTAACACCAAAACCATTCTCAAATCTCATCCATCCACTCCAAAAAAAAAGGAACAAAAAAAAAACACAAACAAACTAAATCTAACACCAATCTTCATTCTTCGTCTTCATACCCACACACACTAACAAAATATTTGGGATGATCCATAAATGCGGCAACCAACACCCACCGTTTGATCCATTTCAACCAAACTAATCATATATTTCATTTCAATTTTCAAAAGGATTTTAAATACTCCAATAGGGAATCATATTACTTGAAACATACATAAATGAAACAATGCAACTATGTTCATGCTCTTAATCAAAAGAACAAATTCGCTACATCACTAAACATTTCACTACATTAAAAGATGATCTCTCAGATATTTCATCACAGTAGTTCTATGTCGTTGCAAGGTGATGTTGGTGCCATAGCCATTTGTGTCATTGATGTTGATGGAAGTGTTTATCCGAAGGCGGCCTTTTTCCTTTAACCCTTTTACTACTAACATGAAAGTAGCCAATGCCATCAATGTTGTAGGGAACACATAAGATAACAGATTTCTGAAAAAGAAGAGAAGTAACATCATAACTTGATGAATAATAAAACCAGCTTAACTCACACATAAAGATTAAGCAATTGCTTATTAGTTAATACCACTCTTCACCAATACTGCCTTTTTTCCCTTTAGTAATCATACTTAATTATTGATAGTTATACGATTGATTTTCGATAATAATATCATGCTAGTTTGTTGTTCCTAGGGGGTTTTAGATGTTTAACTACATAAATTGAGAGTTTATAGTAATTGTTAGGATTTAGAAAATCCAGTGATTAAAGTGTCGATCACCTCAAGTATATGTAATCGTTAGAAAGCTCGTAGTCGTAGTTATTTTATGTTAGTTAGTATTTAGTTAAGTAACACCGTGGAGGACGGACGGGTCTTTACCCACTGTATGCCTGATCCACAGCCCGTAGGTGGCGTTTTGTGTAAGGTACTATAAATACCCTCTACCTCCCAAGGTAGAGGGTTGGAGCTCATAATAAGATTTTTCTTTCTCTCTCTAAGTTCCCTAAACCTCTAAACTTTCTCTCTCTAAAACCTTAAGGTGTACGCCACTTAGAATCATGGTTTGATGTGTTTGTGAAATCTAATATGTTACAAATGGTATCAAGAGCCATGGTTTGATCATCTCTCTTACATGTTCTTAGATTTCTAGTTGTTTTATATGGTTTTTGGGGTTGAAAAAGTTTTGTGGTATTTGCATCATTTGGACCATTTCTAGTGTTAAAGCTTGAATTTTGATTGTACTTTTGTGTTTAGAATCATTATAAGTGCTTAGGTTTTGATTTGGAAGGTTTGAATCAATGTGGTTGGGTTAGTTTTTGGATTAAAAAGTGTTGCTTTTGAATATTTCTATCTAGCGACTTGTGTCTCGGACTTGAGTTCTTCGTAGCGACTTGTCTCTACGTTCTTCAGCGACTTGACTTTGTTGTGGGAAGCGACTTGTGCTCTAGCGATTTGTCTTTTGAGACAAAGCGACAAATAGTACAAAGTAGTCGTCGTACTGTTTTGTCTAGCGATTTGTCCCTAGCGACTTGTCCATCTAGCGACTTGTTATTCTAGCAACTTCTGTGTCTAGCGATTTGTCACTAGCGATTTGTCTTCCTAGCGACTTGTTCTTCTAGCGAGTTGTCACTCTAGCAACTTGTGAGCCTAGTGACTTGTCCATTGAAGCGACTTGTATACCTAGCGACTTGGTGCAAATCGACTTGGTGCTAAGCGACTTTTCTTCAAGGTTTGAAGCAACTTGGTTCTGATTGTTACATTTTACGGTTTTCTCCTGATTTAGTAAAATCCCGTGAAAGAATCTATTTCCCGGTTTAATCAAAGAGTTATAATATCCCATGAAATCTGTAATCATGTCTACCAACGTGCCTACAATCATCTCTTCTGTAGCTGAGGACGTTCAAGCAGCTGGATCAGATACTCGTCCACCTATGCTTGACAGAACTGACTATGACTCATGGGCTCAACGAATTAGGTTGTACTGTTTGGGAAAGGAAAATGAGGTTAACATTCTCAAATCAATTAATGAAGGACCTTATCAGATTGAGACTACAAGAGACACACTTGAAACTGCTGCGGATGGTACAATGATCTTAAGTTTGGACAGACCAAAGACGTATGATGAGCTCAGTGATAAGGAGAAAAAGATATACGATGCTGATATCAGGGCGTCAAACATTATACTTCAGGGTCTTCCAAAAGACATCTACAAGTAAATCAATCACAACACTGAAGCCAAGGCATTTTGGGACAATGTTAAGATGCTTCTCTTTGGTTCTGAATTGACCAAAGAAGACAGGGAATCTCAATTGTATGATGATTTTGAGAACTTCGAAATGAACCCTGGAGAAAGTGTCACTGAATACTATGTGAGGTTCCACAAACTTGTGAATGATATGAGGAATATCAAAATGACCATGCCAAATATTCAACTCAATTCAAAATTTGTGAACAACATGAATCCCGAATGGCACAAATTTGTCACCTCAGTCAAGTTAACCAAAGGATTAAGGAACACCAACTATGAGCAATTGTATGCTTTCCTGCTTCAAAATGAGAAGCATGCTATGTTTGAACGAGTGATTCTTGAAAAGTTCAAATCTAATCAGGGAGAGGCAAGCTCATCAAATGACTCAACAGCATTCTACACAAATGTAGGAATTACCACCAAAGCTTCACAAGTCATACCTACTGGAAATGGTAACCACAAACTCATTCCCGATCCAAGGTTCAAGCAACCTGATGCGGATGCAGTCATGGAACATTTCATCAATCAACTGGCTCTTATGGTTAAGAAAAATCTGAACCTTACTCCACACACTAACAATGATATCAGAACTGCATCCAATCTACACAATCATGATATTGTCAGAGATAGTAAGATCATGGTGCAACCAGTGCAAGGAAGACAGTATGAACAAGGAAAAGGTGGAGTAGGTGGAGGGTATGTGGCTAATCAAAATCGTGGAAGGAATGCAATTCAAGGACAGGGAAAGCCAATCAAGTGCTACAACTGTGGTGGTGAAGGACATATTGCAAGGAACTGCACATCTCCAAAACGCCCTCAAAATGCAGAGTATTTCAGAGACAAGATGCTGTTGGTGCAAGCTCAGGACAATGGAGTGGTTTTGAATGAAGAAGAGTTGTTGTTTCTTGCTGAGGGAAATGCCAAAACATATGATGCTGATGTGGATGAGCAACCAATTCAGGAAGTAGGTCACAATCATCAAAATGCCTTTCAAGTTGCTGACTGTGATGCATTTAACTCTGATGTCGATGATGAACCTACTGCCCAGACAATCTTCATGGCTAACATTTCACCAATGGTCTCTCCAAAGGTCTCATCACCACAACAGGCTGGTCCATCCAAAGATTCACTCATTTCAGAGGTATTCAAACTTTACGATGAAGTTGATGAGCAAAAGATACATAACGAAGTACAATCTCATGAAACTAATGAATCAGATATTGATAATGTGGGTAATAGTAATATTGTCCCATATGATCAATATGTGATACAAAGTGAAAGTGAGATCGTACCAAGTGATGCATCTTCTGCAGTCAATGATGACTATGTTTTTGATGAATACACTGCATGTGCCCCTGATGATTCAGTTATCTCCGAATTGAATGCCTATAAAGAACAAGTTGCTATTTATGAACAACGTGCTAAGTTTGAGTTAACTACCCGTGAGCAGGAAATGGATGACCAAATGCGTACAATTATTAGAAAAAGTAGTTTTAGGGAAGAAATATTAAAACAAGAGCTAGATTCCTTAAAAGACAAACTAAACAAAACTGTTAAGCAAAAGCAAGAACTTCAAGAAAATGTTAAAGTGCTTAAACAGGAATTTAATGCTAAGGAATCAAAACTTTTAACTGATTTTTCCAACCTAAAAACTTTGAAAAACAAGCTTGAAAATAAGTTGTACGTACAAGGGAATACCATTCAGACTGCTCACATGATCACTAAGCATAGAGTCTTAAGCGATAAGCATAGTATACCCCTAGTAGAGGAGCCAAATCCCAAGTACTGTAAAAAGGCTAAAGCGTTTCATACGATTTTATATGATGGTAATGAGTTCCTCAAGCCTAGGCAAACACCATCATGTATTGGAAGCACGAAAGAGGATATAAAATTAGAAGATGCCTCTAGGGAGAAAATGGATAAGAAGCTAAAAGATCCTGAGTGTAAAAAGAAAAACATAACGATCAAACCCCATGATTACACTAAAGAAAATTGGATTTCCCTGAACATGTTTAAGCCTCAAACTCAATTAACCCCTAAACAAGTTTTTTGGAAAAAGGACATAGATAGGCAAAAAGCAAATGTACTTGTTGAAACAAACACTCCCTTTAGGAAAATGCCTCCAGCTACTGTGTATCCTCCGAATACACCAATGCATTTAGTTCCTAGAACTATTCCCACTAAGAGCAAGACCTTAATCAGTCTGTATGTTGTTTATCAACTATTCGTTGATTTTATAAAGACATGTAAGAAAAGAATCACACCTACAGGGATAACTGAAGGGGAGAGGGGTTTTCAGCAAACTAAAGAATGCTATTTAACTAAAGTCATGCCTTTCTTTAAACAATTAAAAGGTCAATTTGAGAGTCTTCAAAAGGGGATAGACTCAGAGATTAAAGAAATGAAAAAAGAATTTGATGCAATGATAGTTGAGGTCAATAATTATGAACGGGAACTTAAATATAATGAAATTGAAATAAAGAATCTGCACATCTTAAATGAGAACTTGATTTCGAGTTGTGTTGCTCAAGATGTGTTTTACACTATTACTAAGCATTCTATTACTGCTTCTTAATTTCATTGAGCTTGAAAACAAAAACTCAAAAATAAATGAAAAAATTGACCAGGATGATCACGATAATTTGGTAAAACACTTTTCTAAGTTGGAAGTTGAACATTTTGATTTGCAACAAAAATATCAACATCTAAAAGAAAATGTTAAAACCTCAAACATTAAGATATCCTCGGATGTTCCAGAGTTTGATGCAGTTTTTGAAATAAACAAACGTGATGAACAGATTCGAGCTCACTGTAACACGATCAGAAAGTTGAAAGCCCAAATTTCACAATTAAAGGGTGAAAAGAACAATGTGACTGGCTCCTAAATGCTTCCTCCTTTAGATTCTCAATTTCCTCAAAATTTTCATCTTCAAAATATCATTAACGTATTACAACAAGAAAATGAGAGTTTTCTTGAAGAAAATGAAAAGGTCAAACGACACTTCAAAGAGTTATATGATTCAATGAAAGTCACTCGTGACAAGAACAATGAAAAAATAACTTTTTTTACAAAAGGAAATTAAGAATCTGAAGAGTCAGGTAAAAGGGAAAATGCCACTTGTCTTTAATGAAAATGTTGCATCATGCATCTGCAGACTCTAAATATACTGTGACTGTTAAATACATTCCTCCTCATCTTAGAAATAACGAACTTGTGTTTCATAACTATTTCTGTCACCTTAAGGATAGTCTAGAATGTCTCCGTGAGATTGTAGAAGAGGATCGCATAAATAAGCCACTTGATAGTGAAATTAGGTATGCTTGCATATATGCCAAACGATCTCAGGAGCTGTTAGAATGTTTAAGAGCAACATGCCCTAAATCCTTATGTGAGAAAGATAAAGTTGTGATGCCTTGTTCTATGCCTAGTGCTAAGTATGCAACCCATTCTATTCCCAGTATTAAGAAAGTGAACTTTAATGTGCCTTCAAGTAGCTCAGATTCCAGCCTTCTAAACCCGAAATGCAAAAAGTAGCAAAACCAACTAATGTTTCCATTCCCTCTACAAGAGTAAAAAGTGACACCAAAGCGAGCAGGTCAAAGCCTCAAGGCAACACAAAGAATGAAAGGACCTTGCAAGCTAGGAATGTTCAGTGGAAGAGAGTAGAAGATCACCTTAGGAAGAATGAAACTACGTTGAATAAAACGAATCATGTTGATTCTAGTGTTAGCTCTAAGCGTGATGTAATTAATGCGAATTCTGGTACTTTTGGCAAAACATGTAATGATGAGTGCTTGGTTTCTGTTACTAATCATGTATGTGGTGTGAATGATTTGATTAATGCTATTAAATACCCAGTTAAAATCGTTAATGCCAACAATCATGTTAAGAAGGCTAGAAAGCAATGGTGGAAGAAGGTTAGAAAACATTGGAAACCCACGGGAAGAAAATTTAGTAATGTAGGTTATCAGTGGATTCCTACTGGCCGCAAATTTAATCTTAATGAGCTGTGCCCTAAATTATCTAAGACAATGCCCATTAGGAAATGGATGCCTACCTGTAGAACTATTCCTTTAAGAAGTGAACATACTTTGAACAGGTCTAATGCGTACACTAGCACTGCATCTATCCCTAATGATTCCATTGATTCTGCTTCTGATGTGGGTGTTCTAATCACTGTTACTAACCAAATGGAACCCATTCTTGCATGGGGATCCCAATTATCCAGTTATCCATTTTTATCTGTGTTCAACTGCAGGTCGTTCAAATCGTTCTGTAGTACTTGGACTCAGGCTGTTCCAAGCATATGACTGGAGACCGCTCGCGGCTCATGAACTTCGTGAGTAAATTTATTGGGACTGTTAGATTCAGGAACGATCATTTTGGTGCAATTATGGGTTATGGAGATTATGTTGTTGGTGATAGTGTAATCTCCAGGGTATATTATGTTGAAGGTCTTGGTCATAACCTGTTCTCTATTGGTCAATTCTGTGATTCCGATCTAGAGGTGGCTTTTAGAAAACATACTTGTTTCGTTAGAGAACTTGATGGTGTGGAACTTTTAAGAGGAACACGTGGCTCAAACCTATACACCATCTCTATCGAAGACATGATGAAGTCTTCTCCAATCTGCTTGTTGTCAAAGGCTTCGAAAACAAAGTCATGGTTATGGCACCGTCGTCTCAATCACTTAAACTTCAGCACCATTAATGATCTTTCCAGAAAGGACCTTGTAAGAGGCTTACCCAGATTAAAGTATGAAAAAGATCATCTTTGTTCAACATGCCAATTGGGAAAAAGCAGGAAATATGCCCACAAACCCAAACCCGCAAACTCAGTTATGGAAGTTCTTCATACTCTTCATATGGATTTGTGCGGACCTATGAGAGTGCAAACGATAAATGGGAAGAAAAATGTTTTAGTCATTGTTGATGACTACTCTCGATTTACTTGGGTTAAGTTTTTGAGGACAAAGGATGAAACTCCAGATGTCATCATCAAACTTATCAAGCAGCTGCAGGTTCGACTTAACAAGACTGTTAGAATTATTCGAACAGACAATGGCACTGAGTTTGTTAACAAAGACCTAAGTCACTTTTATGAAAGCATTGGAATCAGTCATCAAAGAAGTGTTCCACGCACGCCTTAACAGAATGGTGTAGTTGAAAGATGAAATCGGACCCTTGTTGAAGCTGCAAGAACTATGCTAATTTATTCAAAGGTTCCAATGTTTCTTTTGGCTGAAGCCATTGCCACTACTTGCTACACCCAAAATCGTTCCCTCATACACACCACTCATGGAAAAACTCCATACGAACTTGTCCATAAAAGAAAACCTGATCTCTCCTACCTTCGTGTATTTGGTGCTTTGTGCTATCCAACGAATGATGGTCAAGATTTAGGTAAATTAAGAGCTAAGGCGGACATTGGAGTTTTTGTAGGTTATGCACCAAACAAGAAAGGTTACCGAATCTACAACAAAAGAACTCGAGATATCATGGAAACTATTCACGTCACGTTCGATGAGCTATCTGGGCAAATGGCTCCAGGACAATCAAGTTCTGGACCCGCATCACAACCTTCATTAAGTAGTCCCATTAGTTCTTCTCTTGTACAAAATCCCTCACCAGCAACTCCATATGTACCCCCTTCGGAAGTTGATTTGAAGAAATTGTTTGATCCAATGTTTGATGAACACTATGAGCCTATTGCTAATGATCAGTCTAATCCTTCAACAGAGGCTGCCCCTAATCCAGTCAACGTAGATAATCCTTCAGTTTCTATGTCATTGAGTCAAGAAGCCCCCACTGCTGATCACTCAGTCTCATCATCAAATCCTCAATCATCGAGTGTACATCATGGAATTGTTTCTGGCACCTATGATGGAGATAACCCTTTTACTACTCCCGAAGATGCTCCATTTGAGAACATATTTGCTCCTGAACCAACTTCAGAACCATCTTCATTAGGAGATCCAAACTCTGCTACTTTAGTTCCTCAACAACAACCACACGAACACCTTAGAAAATGGACACGTGACCATCCATTGGACAACATCATTGGAAACCCTTCTCGTCCAGTATCCACTCGTAAACAACTTGCAACTGATGCCTTATGGTGCTTCTTCAACTCCGTACTATCCAAGGTCGAACCAAAAGATGTTAAAACCGCCATGAATGAAGACAGCTGGTTCAATGCCATGTAAGAAGAAATTCATGAGTTCGATCGACTAGATGTATGGGAATTAGTACCTGCTCCTGACTGTGCTATGATCATTGCTCTAAAGTGGATCTTCAAAGTAAAACTTGATGAGCATGGTGATGTGTTAAAGAACAAGGCTCGATTGGTTGCAAAAGGATACTGTCAAGAGGAGGGTATTGAATTTGAAGAATCATTTGCTCCAGTTGCACGTATTGAGGCAATCAGAATCTTCCTGGCTAATGCTGCAAGTAAGAACATGGTAGTCTATCAGATGGATGTAAAGACGGCTTTTCTTAACGGAGATCTTAAGGAAGCTGTATACGTCATCCAACCTGAAGGTTTTGTGAATCCAGAGCATCCTACTCATGTCTATCGCTTGAAGAAGGCCCTTTACAGTTTGAACCAAGCTCCAAGGGCATGGTACGATACGCTATCAAGGTTTCTTCTATCTAATGGATTCAGCAAAGGAGCAGTTGATCCGACATTGTTCACCAGAAACTCAGGCAAACACTTAATTTACATTCAAATCTATGTTGATGATATTATTTTCGCCTCGACTGACCCCAATGAATGTGACCGTTTTTCTAAGGCGATGGGCTCCAAATTTCAAATGTCAATGATGGGACAAATGTCATTTTTCTTGGGATTACAAATTTCACAAAGTCCCAGAGGCATTTTTATCAATGAATCTAAATATGCTAATGAGATTTTAAAGAAATTTGGATTTGATTCTTGTGACCCTGTTGACACTCCCATGGTGGAGCGTACTAAACTGGATGAGGACCTCTCAGGGATCATGGTTGACCAGACTAAATATCGTAGTATGATTGGGTCCCTGATGTACCTTACTGCCAGTAGACCAGACATTCTGTTCGTTGTATGCATGTGTGCTAGATACCAGGCTAAGCCTACCAAAAAGCACCTTGAAGCGGTTAAACGAGTCTTTCGGTATCTCCAATGAACCATCAACATGGGACTTTGGTACCCGAAGGACACCGCTATGTCACTAACAGCCTATGCAGATGCTGACCGTGCAGGATGTCAAGATACACGTCGAAGCACGTCAGGAGGTGCTCAGTTTTTGGGTGATAAGCTTGTGAGCTGGTCTTCAAAGAAAGAAATGAGTACTTCTATATCCTCTACAGAGGCAGAATACATAGCCATGTCAACTTGTTGTGCTCAAATCCTATGGATGAGATCCCAATTATCTGACTATGGCTTTGAATTCAACAAAATCCCTCTGTATTGTGATAACAAAAGTGCCATTGCTCTCTCATGCAACAACGTTCAACATTCAAGAGCAAAGCATATCGACATTCGACATCATTTCATTAGGGAGCAAGTGGAGAACGGTGTGGTGGAACTTTATTTTGTGAGGACTGAATACCAGTTAGCAGACATCTTCACCAAAGCTCTTCCTAGAGAACGTTTTGAGTTTATCCTTCCACGACTTGGTCTAAAGAGTCTACAACCGGAAACACTCAAACGTCTTCAAGAGGAAGACGAGGAGTAAAAGTTTCTCTTCATCCATCTCTTGTAAATATTTATTCAAAAAGCAAAATACAAAATTATAAAACCCACAAAAGAAAATAGAAAAATATAAAATTTCAAAAAATCCATAAAAATCAGAAAATCTTTAAAAAAGCTAAAAATATTTTTCTCATTTTTTCTTTTATTCGATTTCATCTACGGTCTTTGTGTTGTCATTCAAAGAGTGACACGGGTCTTTAGATGAAGTTCGAATGTACATAATTTATTTTGAAAAAAAAAATCTCATGCTCTGATTATACCCCGTTTTTAAAAGAAAGAACATAGCCATGCTTTATCTTATTTTTCAAATCTCATGCTCTGATTCTAAAAACAAATGTTTGTCACCAAAAAGACAAATGTTTCATTCACAAATATTTTTCCTTCTGTAAATTCTTCTGAAAAATATTTGTTATCTAATGAAAACTAATAGCTTTGAAAAATAACTCGGACTCAATTTTTGAAAATCATCTGGACTTGACATTTGTCAAAATATCTATCTCTCAATCAACAACTTATGTCATTGATTGAGGGGGAGAATGATTTTAATTAAATCAAAAGGTTATTTGTCATACAATTGGTTCAGACCAAGGCTTATGTCATGTTTTCAAAAGATACTCAAGCATGTTTAATCTTTGGAGTTTAAAGTCTCAGATTTGATCCTTATCGGTTAAATGTTTTCATAAGCAAGTCACAATTCTCCTCAAAAGCTTTCAAAAACAATTTAAATCTATAGAGATCACAAATCTCAAATGATTTAAAAATTGTGATCGGGGGAGAATTTGTGATTTAAATTGGATTTAAACTGATAATTCGACAAATGGTTTGTAAGTGATTAGCAAGCTCTCCTCCCTACATGTGCCAAACCATTTCAAATTTTCCATACACATGTTAAGGGGGAGCATCTATATCAAACCAAAAAGGATTGAAACGTGATTGATTTGTCTCTAAGTGCATGTTTTCCCTAATATGTGCAAAACACTTTCAAATCTCGATGCACATATTGAGGGGGAGCAACTTTTTGAAAACCACATCCTTTCCCAAAAATATCTTTAACAGTATTTGAAACACTAATTTTGATCGGGAAGGTGATGTAGATATTTTTAGAAAATGTTAATCAATGAATTGAATTCTTCCTCTTGCCTCCATGTACCAAAACGATTTCAAATATTCGATGCGCATGTTGAGGGGGAGCTCTTTTTCTGAAATATCAAAAACAATTCAGGTATAAAATGCTTTGATAATATATCACAAGTACCTTGATTGATTTTCAAATGCTTTTCAATTGGTTCCAATGGCAGAAGAACAATACCAAAAAGACCGACCAAATTTACTTTATGTATGGAGATATAAGGATGGTTAGGTTAGGTATTCGTTCCCACGATCTCGCCAGAGCCGAAGGGATCTACCCAGGGACAATCCACTAGATAGTGTAGAGTCCTTAGGTATGATGAAAAAAGGAGAAAATTGAGGTATGGGAAAAGTGCCGACTGAGAAAGAGCTAGAACTAGAATAAACCCAACAAGGTTTTAGTTATGAAGTCTCGGTAAGCACTGAAGGGGTTGAAGAATGAAAAAGAATTGAATGTTAAAAGGGTGAAAAGAAATAGCCCTCCAATAATTCAACCTTAGGGCAGAAACCGGGTTCAATACATATGCTACTGGTGTTTACCAAGGTAACACCGGTATTGAAGACAAGACGTCATGGACCCAGTGACGCACTGCACTACAACTTCCCAAGCTACTCAAGTTCCTCTTAAAAGGACTTGTTTCATTCTCACGGGGAACCTACATTATCTATCGACTTTCTCTTAGAGATTGTTGATATTGAAGAAGGAGACCCTCTCCCTAGTCTCCGGCATAGGAAGCAAATGTGCACAATTGAGTCTAGAGCCATGTTAGGATTTAGTAAATCCAGTCATTAAAGTGTCGGTCACCTCAAGTATATGTAATCGTTAGAAAGCTCGTAGTCGTAGTCATTTAATGTTAAGTAGTATTTAGTTAAGTAACACCGTGGAGGACGGATGGGTCTTTACCCACTGTATCCCTGATCCACAGCCCGTAGGTGGCGTTTTATGTAAAACTATAAATACCCTCTACCTCCCAAGGTAGAGGGTTAGAGCTCATAATAATACTTTCATTTTCTCTCACTAAGTTCCCAAACCTCTAACTATTTCTCTCTCTAAAACCTTATTGTATACACCCCATTTGATCATGATTTGATGTGTTTGTGAAATCCAATATGTTAAAAATGGTATCAAGATCCATGGTTTGATCATCTCTTTTACATATCCTTGGATTTCTAGTGGTTTTGGGGTTTGAAAAAGTTTAGTGGTTTTTGCATCATTTGGATAATTTCTTGTGTTAAAGTTTGAATTTTAAGTGTACTTTTGTGTTTAGAATCATTGTAAGTGCTTGGGTTTTGATTTGGAAAGCTTGAATCACTGTGGTTGGGCATGTTTTGGATTGAAAAGTGTGGTTTTAAAGTTTTTCAACTTAGCGACTTGTCTCTCGGAGTGTTTTTCTTCGTAGTGACTTGCTTTAGTAATTTCCAGCGAGTTGTAGTTTAAGTCGTAGCGACTTGATCTTAGCGACTTGTCTATTGAGACAAGCCGACAAACAGTACAAGTTAGTGGAGGTTCCACTACGGCTAGCGACTTGGTTGGGTTAGCGACTTGTTTCTATAATTTCTAGCGACTTGTCCTTATTGTTCTTAGCGAGTTGCTACTTAGCGAGTTGATTCTTAGCGACTTGGATACTTAGCGAGTTGTTCTTTAGCGACTTGTCTGCTTAGCGATTTGGTGCTGTAGCGACTTGTGTTCAGCGACTTGATTCACAGTGACTTGAGGTTTAGCGAGTTGCTGCTTAGCGACTTGGTTCAAGGGTTATAGCGACTTGGTTAATGTTTGTTTCTAATACAGTTTTCTCTTTATTTAGTAAAATCCCGTGAAAGAATCTATTTCTCGGTTTAATCATAGAGTTATAAAATCCCGTGAAATCTGTAATCATGTCTACTAACGTGCCTACAATCATCTCTACTGTAGCTGAGGACGTTCAAGCAGCTGGTTCAGACACTCGTCCACCAATGCTTGACAGAACTGACTATGACTCATGGGCTCAATGAATTAGGTTGTATTGTCTGGGAAAGAAAAATGGAGTTAACATTCTCAAGTCAATTGATGAAGGACCGTATCAGGTTGAGACAACCAGAGACATACTTGATACTGCTGCTGATGGCTCGGTGATATTAGGACTGGACAGACCTAAAATGTATGATGAACTGACTGATAAGGAGAAGAAGAGATACGATGCATACATCAGGGCTTCTAACATCATACTTCAGGGTTTACCTAAGGACATTTACAAGCTGATCAATCACAACACTGAAGCTAAGGCAGTTTGGGACAATGTCAAGATGCTTCTCTCGGGTTCTGAACTAACCAAGGAAGACAGAGAATCTCAACTGTATGATGAATTTGAGCATTTTAAGATGAAACCAGAAGAAAGTGTCTATGAATATTACGTGAGATTCCACAAGCTTGTGAATGATATGAGGAATATCAAAATGACCATGCCAAATATTCAGCTGAACTCAAAGTTTGTGAACAATATGAATCCCAAATGGCACAAATTTGTCACCTCTGTGAAGCTAACCAAAGGATTGAAGAACACCAACTATGAGCAACTGTATGCCTTCCTTCTTCAGAATGAGAGACATGCCATGTTTGAACGAAGGATTCTTGAACAGTTCAAATCTAAACAGGGAGAAACAAGTTCATCAAATGATTCAACAGCCTTTTACACCAATGTTGGAATTACCACCAAAGCTTCTCAAGTCATACCCACGGGTAATGGAAATCACAAACTCATTCCCGATCCAAGTTTCAAGCAACCTGATGCCAATGAAGTCATGGAACACTTAATCAATCAACTGGCTCTTATGGTTAAACAAAACTTGACCTTCACTCCACATACTAACAGTCTTCACACTAACAATGAAATCAGGACTGCATCCAATCTACACAATCATGCTACTGTCAGAGATGGAAAGGTTATGGTGCAACCAGTTCAAGGAAGACAGTATGAACAAGGAAGAGGTGGAATTAGTGGAGGGTATGTGGCTAATCAGAATCGTGGAAGAATTGCAAATCAAGGGCAAGCAAAGCCAATCAAATGCTACAACTGTGGTGGTGAGGGACATATTGCAAGGAACTGTACATCTCCAAAACGTCCATAGAATGCAGAATACTTCAGAGACAAGATGTTGCTTGTGCAAGTTCAGGATAATGGAGCAGCTTTAGATGAAGAGGAGTTGTTGTTTCTTGCAGAAGGGAATGCTAAGACATATGATGCTGATTTAGATGAGCAGCCAATTCAGGAAATAGGTCACAATCATCAAAATGCCTTTCAAGTCGCAGACTGTGATGCATTTGACTCTGATGTCGATGATGAACCTACTGCCCAGACAATCTTCATGGCTAGCATCTCACCTATGGTCTCTCCAAAGGTCTCATCACCACAACAGGCTGGTCCATCCAAAGATTCAATCATTTCAGAGGTATTAAAACTATACGATGAAGTTGATGAGCAAAATATGCATAATGAAGTACAATCTCTTGAAACTTATGAATCAGATATTGATAATGTGGGTAATAGCAATATTGTCCCATATGATCAATATGTGAAGCAAACTAAAAGAGAGATTGTACCAAGTGATGCATCTTCTGCAGTCAATGATGATTATGTTTTTGTTGAATACACTGCTTGTGCCCCTGATGATTCTGTTATCTCTAAACTGAATGCCTATAAGGAACAAGTTGCTATTTATGAACAACGTGCTAAGTTTGAGTTAACTACTTGTGAGCAGGAAATGGATAACCAAATGCGTACAATTATTAGAAAAAGTAATTTTAGAGAAGAAGTGTTAAAACAAGAGTTAAACTCCTTACAAGAAAAGCTTTCTAAAACTGATGGATCTGGACACACACTTTGTGTCAATGATATTTTGTATAATATTATTAAGCACGCGGAATTTACTTAGTAATACTTAGAAGACGGATTGTATGATGTATTGTTGGAATCACTCCTAAACCTTAATTCAAGTGTTAGTTACTCATATGTAATAGGTTGCTTATTATGGCCTTTATGTTTGTTTAAGGTCAAGCTTATGTAGAAGGCCCATAAGCTTAGGCCCATGTCCAATAAGGAAAAAGGAAGGAGTGGGAGTGTTGCCCTAGCTCCTTGCCTATAAATAGTCTTGTATAACCCTCACTTGAGGGTTGGTTGTTCAATTTACTCTTTCATTCACTCTCTACGCCTAACCTTTCTTCATCATACGAGTGTGTTTATTTGTGTATTGTTCATCCGCCTCTCTTCTCTTCTCTATCTCTTTCTAGTAAGCTTGTGTTGTAAAACTAGTGACCTAACAGTGGTATCAATCGCCTAACTAGTTGGGTGAATCGTTATTTCTTGAAGTGGGTTTTTGGTCCTACGCGTAGAATAACGTGATACTTTGGTTCGCTTTAAAACTCGTTTTTTACACTTTTTAATCCAAGATTATTGTACTTTCAACGTTTTAAGGTGTTAAAATACTTGTTTTTGGCAAAAAGTTTCAAACTTTATGCGTGGATATACGTTTTTAAGCTAGTTTTTGTTCGAAGGGTTCGTCCTACGCATAACTGTTTTAGGAGTTTTGGTTCATCAAGTTTCACACTTTTGTGTTATTTTGGTGATATTGAAGCTATCTCATCACAAAAATCTGGTTTAGAAACATCTTTGGGCAAAAATCATCTTACGAGTAGAACTACGCGTATCAAAACCCTAGTTCTACGCGTAACACTATCCGTGGTTTGATCTTCAGTTTCGTGGTTTACTCCGTGTTTTCTTGCTTGGATAAGCCTGAAAATACGTCGACTTTGGATATCTTTTGCACTGTGATAGTGTAAAAGATCACTTGGGATAAAACCCTAAACTTACGCATAAGCATAAAAGCTTACGCGTAGAAATCCTACGCATAAGATTCATCTTACGCCTAAGCCAAGTCTTACGCATAAGTTAATCCTACGCCTAACTTTCTAACTTTATGTCTACGCATAACTTTAGTGCATTTACCCTACTTACGCGTAAGCTAAAACTACGCGTAACTCTCTTTGTTACGCGTAACTTTGTTGTTTTTATGCATAAGTCCTACTTGGTTTCTTGTGATTTCTACGCCTAAGGACACTTCATCAACAAAGGTTCATTCGACTACAAAGATCCATTTTTACCAACACAAGTTTTCAACATGTCACAACCACCATACTCTAACTATTTCCCTTACACTTATTCTCAACGTCAACAACAACTAACTCCACAACATCAACAATGGAATCAACAACAAGCAATTTATCAACAACAATTTAATCAACAACATACTCCACAACTTGGTGCAATTCCACCACCTCAAATGGTTCAACCACCACCAAGTCTTCAAGTTCAACCCTACACAAATGACTTCAATCAACATCCATCAAGGAACACTATGAAGGAACCTACTTGGTTTGCAAAGATGTGTGAAGCTTTAAGCAGCCAACAATCAATTCATGAGGCTGGATCACTTGATAGACCTCCAATGCTCACTCCAGGAAACTACGATCAATGGGTGATAAGGTTCTTTAGGTTTTGTGATCTGAAGAAGCCACATGGAAAGTTCTTAAAGAAGGTTATCTTGGAAGGTCCATTTCAGATGCCTAATGTCATTGTACCCGGAGATCCAAATGCTAATCCACCAAGAGATGAACAAACGAACATTGCTACTGTTGCAGACTTGAATCCTCAAGAACTTCTACACTATGAAGCTGATGAGCTTGCAATGAAATATATCCTTTTAGGATTACCTAACCCAATTCTTTGAAGTGTTGATGCTCAAAAGACTACAAAGGAAATGTGGGAACATATTCATCTTCTTATGGAAGGATCTGTACTCGATCAGGAGGATTTGGAATCCAAAATTTACTTGGCTTATGAACACTTCATGATTGAACCTGGAGAGACACTAGAGTCTTATTATCATCGATTTTCAGACATCATCAATGATTTGGATAAACACAACATCATCATGCCAAGAATTGCAGTGAATACTAAGTTCCTGAGTAGTCTTGGTCCTGAATGGGAGAAGTATGTCATTTTTCTCCGTCAAGCGAACAATATGCATCATTCTACATATGGATTGTTGTACGATTACTTGAAGCCTCATGAAAAGGAAGTTGATCGGGAAAGGATTCTCCGTGCTCAAATTGCTCCACCTACACATCCGGAAAATCAACAACTTGCCTTATATGCTCAACAAATATATCCTCCTCAACCAGCAACTCAACCAACTGCTTCAATCTCACCACATGATCCTTCACAGCAACAATCTCAACATAATCAATTGGTTCCATACAACAACAACAATGCTCAAGCAAGTGTCAGTGAAACTAATGAGGACATCGATCCGTTCGAAGCATTGCAACAAGGATTTGTTATGATTGCTAATGCATTTGGCCGTTATACCAACAAATCCAACAATCGCATTCGTTCCTCATCAAACACAAGGAATCAAGCTGTTGTGAACAATGGACGAGTTGAAATTCAGAATCTTGGTTATGGTCGTCAGATGAGCGGTGGTCAAGGGTTTAATGTTGTGGGTCGGAATAACAACAGAGCTCAAGTGGTGGAACAGGGAAATGCTCAGAATGGGTTGAATGGTCTTCGATGCTACAACTGCAATGAGAAGGGACACCTGGCTAATGCATGCCCAAAGCCGAGGACTATGGGCAGTGCTTATTTCAAAGAGGCTCTTCTTTTGGCTCTTAAGGATGAAGCTGGTGGAACTCTCACAAACAAAGAACAGAGTTTTATGGCAGATGCAGACTCAGATGATGATATGGAGGACTTGCAAGACAATGCAGCTGTTATGTTGATGGCTAATATGCATGAGTTACACATGAGTGACACAGGCCCAGTGTATGACACTGATGGCTTGTCTCAGGTACCCGAACAATCCATATTTATCTCTGATCTAATATCTCCGCCAACATCTGAATCCGGCAAGGCTCAGAATGTTCAAAATGAGTCATTTACATCTCATTCCGACGATTTTCAAATAGACCCCGTAGTTACATTTGACGATCAAGATGACCTTATGGTTTCCATTGATAATCAAATTGACTCCGTGGTTATACTTGAGGATCTAAGTAATGATCATGTTGTGAATCACGTTGAACACGCCGAACTTTTGCCTCATCCAGATCTTGCTCTTTTACTTAAAGACCAGCAATCCCAAATTGAAGAATGTTGTGCATTAAATCATGTCTTAAAAAGTAAAAATGCATTGTTAACCAAGGATTTTGAATGCTTACAAATGCAACTCAACTTTTTCAAAACTCAAGAAAAACGTGAAAAAGGTTTTGAAGCCGCCTTTACTAAATCTCATCAAAACGAAAAATATTTAAAGAGACAGATGCGTGATCTAGCCGCTTCGAAGAATGCTTTATTGTCTGAAATAGAACAGCTGAAACATGAACATAAAAAACAAATTAACGCTCTCACCTTGGAAAATCAAAAAGCTAAGGCTGAGTTGTTAACTTGTCAAAAACAGTTCTCTGTATACAAAAAGCATTCAACGAAACGAATAGATGATCATCTTGAAGAAATCATCGGCTTGCAAAACAAACTTAAAGAGTTTAAAACTGTTGTTTATAAACATGGTGAGTCGGTCACAGCTATTGAAAAGTTTACTTTAAAACCCAATCCAAATGTATATGGACCGAATCTTGCTGATTACAAATCTAAGCTTTCAACCAAAGCATTCAAACCAAATCCTGAAGTTTCCAGTGCAGAATATAAAATTGATAATTCTGTTATGAGTGTTGTTGAATATCATTATTAGGTCACCATCTTATCACAACAATATGTATTTCTAGAGAGAGAAAGTTTTAGTGAGAGAAAGTGGAAGGAACTAATGAAGGATTAATGAAAATGATAATTGTAATTAGAACCAACAACCCTCTCCCTTCTAGGGAGGGGTATTTATAGTGTTTACATAAGTAGGGATGTTTCCCCTTGGTTCTAGAAGAACCTTCTATCACAGCTCATGGGCTTACTACATGAGCTGTGAAATCAATTACAAACATTTATAAACCATATTAATTAACGACCTATTACAAATGAAATGACCTACACTTGATAATTAAAACATGTTCCTAACAATCTCCCCCTAAGGGTTGGTCATCATTTGTTGTCTTGCTTAGGTCGTTTGACGTCTTGAACTGCTTTGGCGTTCATGGCTTGTGACGTCTTTGATTCTTTGCATCTTTGTTCTTTGTTCTTGTTGTTGTGATCAGTTGTGAAATCTGCCTTTATCAACATCTTTAACTTTGATCTTTATCTCATAACTTTGCAGATTCTTTGACTTTGATGTAGAATCTTTCTGAAATTTTCTTTGCTTTTTGAGAGAACTTTCAATTAGTGTTGATGTTGGTAGAAGCATGTGAAAAGTCTGCACGATCTTTTCTACCCGTGAGCATCCATAAGAAGAAAAACATAAAACATGGGTTAGAAATAATCCAGCGCTTACAAGTTTGAACTTCGAAAGTGTTAACAGCATAGTGTGAAAACACATCTCTAATTCTCACAAAGGCTGTTCCTGAACTGGAGTCCCACAAGTGAGATAACGCGATGTATCGAAATACACCTACAGTTCAGATGAGTCGCTGAGGTACACCGAAGCATCACCCCACAACTGTAGACCGTTTGAGACACACTAAGCGTAACCCACAAGGAGTTACCGAAGTGACCTGCTGTCAGGGCTGTTTGATGTTGACCCTGGCAGGAATTTCCATTCAATCACTGAGGATCTCAATTTTGAATCCCCTCATAAATGTTCTAGCAGATTGCTAAGATCTGCGTAGGACTCTGGAAAAATGTCACTTGTGTCCTTATTGTTTGAACAACAAGTGATGAAATATATAGTGTTCCTAAGAGATCTTTTGATGAATCTCATGGCTCTAGACTCGATTAGTGCGTTTTGATTTTCCTGAGCGGAGACTAGGGAGAGTGTCTCCTTCTTCAATACCAACAATCTCTAAGAGAGAGTCGATAGATTACGTAGGGTTCCCTGTGAGAATGAAACAAGCTCTTTTGAAAGAACTTGAGTGGCTTAGAAGGTTTAGTGCATTGCGTCACTGGGTCCATGACGACTTGTCTTCAATACCGATGTCATCTTGTGACAACCAGTAGCATATGAATTGAACCCGGTGTCTGCCCTAAGTTGAATAATTTGGAGGGCTATTTCTTTTCACCCTTTTCTTTAACTTTTCTTTTTAATTCTTCAACTCCTTCTTTCTCCGATTCTCATTTTCTCCTTTTTTTTTTTCAATCATATCTAAGGACTTCTAAATACTAACTATTTGTGGTGTCCTTGGGTAGATCCCTCCGGCTCTGGCGGATCATAGGACGTTTATTCCTAAACTTAGTCACCTTTTAACTCCATGACTATCCTATGTTGCCACAAAACTTTTTCTTGAAAATCTCTCAATATGTTTATGATGAAAAACATGTTTTGGTAACACCTTGAGAGTTTTTGGTTTTTCAGAAATACTCCCCCTCCACATGTGCTTATGAGTTTTGACTGAAATCTGCACAGTGAGGGTAGAGCTCGCACTTTTAAATTGATCGACTCTTGATAGACAATTCCTTGCGAGACACGGTTACGTTGTATAGTTAGAGAGTTCCATTATCAGCTTTTAGGTGACAACTAGCTCTAATAACTATCTTGAAGATGTAAACTCTCCTTGAAGAAGGAGGTTTGACCCGTCAAAGTTCATGTCAATCAAGAGTGTCTCGAATTGGTACATTCTACTAAGACAAGTTTCGTTGGAAACAAGTCTGTTCGATTACTGACATTTCAAAGTTCGTCAATTCATTGGTGATATCTGAGTCGAGCACGATATGAGATTCCATAACTTCCTGATCAATCAATTTTAATCACATTTCTCCCCCTCAAAAATAGCATATGAATGGTGTTTTTGAAAAACATGTTGATTAAAATATGCTTTTTGAGGCATTGAAAATTCATTTGGGAAGAAATGGATTTCAAGAACATTTGATTTCGAACAAAGATTTTTTGTTGCAAGACAGGTAAGAAGCTTTCGCTCCTTTCATTAGGATTGAGGCACTGAAACGTACCACAGGGTCCTTTCGTGGAATTAGATTTTGTTTTCGTTGAACAAAAGTACTCCCCCTCAAATACGGAAATATATTTGAGAGATAGCCTTCTTGAGCCGAATTTGAATCAGATTAATACACGTTGTAAAAACATATTATCAGATTTGTTGTGCTTATGAAAATTCGAACTCAAGGTTTAACTGAAAAACATAATCAATTAAGATAAGCATACGAATGAAAGTAAAGAGTTAGAGTTATTACAGACAGATGTTTAAATGTTCCAGTAATGTTTCAACAAAACTAACTAACTGCAGTACTTCATTCAGGTCGACGAAACGTCAAGATGTTCGGAACCCTTGCTCTTCCTCCAACATAGCCTTCCAGTCGTCTCATTTGAACGCGAAAATTGAGTCGTGAAGTAATTTTCTTGACAAACTTTTCAGCTTGCTTAACATCGCTTCTCTTCCATGTCATGTTCCACAACCAACGTTGTTTTCTGCCTGCTTGCAGATCGTCAAGAATGTTGACAAGCTCAACCTTTACCAGTATCAACGTATCATCACTGAACTTGTGAATTTCTTCATATCCCATGAATTTAACGATTTTGTTCCTGATGAAGTGTAATCCAAAAGGTGTTGTGGTGAACGTATACGGTTGCTTATCATAGATGCCGGGTGGTTGGAGATCAGGTTTGGTAAGATTCAGACGTTTCTGATAACTTTCAACACCAAGATGAAGATCTTCAACTCTGGACTTAAGGACAAGACTGCGGATAAAAATGAGGATTGAGTTGAAGATATCATATTGTAAGCTACCAGGAAGATGCTCAAGTTTTCCTTGAATTTTAAGAAGATACATATCTTCGATATCGTTGAGATTCAGAAACCTGTAGTCAGCTTCATTGAAAGTGTATTCTTTATCGTCAGCTCTGCGAACCGTTATGTTAGTCAGAAAATTGTACCCGTATTTATCCATAATCTCTGCACTTTTAATGGACAAGATCCGGTGGTTATAGCACACTTTGTGTTTAGAAGTGAATGTGAGACGCCATTTGTAAAACCATTTACGCATATTAGGCCAGTGGAAGATGCCAAGTTCTGCCTCATCATTATATGTAACAACCGAAGAACTAAACAATTCAGCAACTTCTTCCTCCATTCCCTCTTGAGTGTAAACCGCAGCATGAAACTTAGACAGTGATGTTGCATACCGTTTCTCTGGATCTGTGTTGCCATACATCAGATATTCTAGATCATGATTAAAGAAATAAGGTGTGGGTACCTTGAGATTATGAGTATGACCCATGAGTGGTAACGGTTGAGAATAGTCATGAAACTTGAACGTTTTGGGAGCACTGGATGGCAGCGAAACATCCCAAGTAATGTTCTCAGACATTGCTCGTGCAACTTCCTCAAGATTGTATTCAAATTGAAGCCTTGAAGTAGTGGAAGTCTTAAATTGTGTAAACCCTGCTCGGCGAATAATGGCAATGTGAGACAGTTTAAGTTTCTGCACCTTCATGATCTTTTTCAAATTCTTTGTGAAACCCACAATGGAAGCTTCATTGGAAAGATCATCTTCTGGATGAGCATCAATCATATCTTCAAACCAGTCAAACTGAGTCGTGGAAGAGTCAATCCATTCTGGGGCATCATCTTGTTGCATGTTCAATGGTGGTTGGGATATGACTTGAGAAACAGTCTGTTGTGGAGGTTGATTGGAAGATTGTGGTTGAATTTCTTCTTCAGGTGAAATATTCTGAGAAGTGGTTTGAAAAACTGAAGATGACGCTGCAGTGAATTTGGTACGTTTGTCGCGTGGACGTGATTCATCATCTTTATCATCCGGTCTGCGTTTACGAGGCGGGATATCATTGCACGATGCAGATGCACGCTTCTTATCAGCCTTCTTCATGGATTTGAGTATAGCGTCTCGAAGTTCCTCTTCTTCATCATCATCAATTATCTTCTCAAGAAGTTGACTTTTGAGATCAACGACAGGCAAATTGGAAGGTTTTGTTTCAAGGGTTATCGGGTGTGTTTGAAGATGAGTGGCTACAACACCTTGAATCTTGTGATTAACATATGTGCGTAATGCCAGTGGTAGTACTTCATTAATGCAACTCTTTACCTCCGTAGGAAGAACCTGTTTAAGGATTTCCTCAATCTGCTCAGGTAATGGAAACTTCTGAATCTGTTGATGTTGTTCTTGGAGTTGCTTTTGTTGTGTGTGAACTTGGGTTTGAAGAGAAGTAAGTTGTTCTTGAAGGACTTGAAATTTATCTTTTTCAGTTGCTTCAGATGTTTGTCGAGAAGGGAACCTGATCTTAAACGTGGTTTTTGAAGGAACATTTGTCTTTGACTATTGATCTGAGGATGTTGGAGGTGGTTGGGTTAGTGATGTTGGAAGACGAGCATCACTTTCTGGAGGTGGTTTATTAGTGAAAGCATCATCAAAATCTTCATTCTCAGACTCATCATTGTTTACAGTGTCTTCATAATCAGAACGAATGAATTGATCAGATTCATCTTTGGATGAAGAGAGTGCTGCAGAGTTTGAGTTATCCGATTCGGAGGATTCTGATTCATTCATGGGTTGTTGAGGTTGATCAGAAAGCACCTTAGAACCTGATCCTGCACCCTTCTTCTGCAATTTTTCAAGATCAGCTTGGTGATGATGTTTGATGATAACCAAGGTTTTCTTCAGAATTGCTTGTTCTTCTTTGTGAGTGCGAGGAGATCGAAATGGTTGAGTTTGACTACTGATGGTTTTACCACGTTGTCTTGCAGCTTTTTCTTGTTTCACCTGAACAATATTGAGAGTTTCTGCTGGATTATCATCTTCAGCGTGATGACTAACCTGTTCTTTTTCAGCAACATGTTCTGCATTGGACAAAACTTCATCAAGCAGCAAAGTGTTCTTGTGTTTGGCAGTGTTTCTTGTTCCTCTACCTTTAGGTTTTTCAGAAATAATCCCAACTGTTCCTGCTTTTTCTGCTTGATCATACATCATGTAAGCGGTAGTCTGCTTGATGCCATCATTCATGAGACGATCAGGAATTCTTAAACCTCTGTTTGTTGTGCTAGTGGTTTGAATTTTAACATTCTTAAGCACATGATCCATTTTAGGAGTATGATACTTGTCACCACTTTCAAGTCGTTTGTTGATGCTTGGATCTTTTTGCATGAAGTATTCAATAAGAAGCTTAGTGTAACGAACAAATGGAACTTTATATTCTTTCTTATTGCTAAACTGCCGTGCTTGATATATCATATCATTCCAAATAAACTGTGCATAATCAAGATGTTGTGTATTAATCACTCCCCACAAAATTTGTAGAAGTTCCAAACGTGGGTGTTCATGTCCAGTAGCCTTGCCTGTGACAGAGCGACTAACATTGCCTTCAGCATCCAGTTTGTTTTTCCAGATCCACTTGAGTCCAATGACATAAATTCCATCTGGTCGTGGAACAAGTTCCCAGACTTCGAGACGTTTGAACTGATTCAACTCTTCTTGCATTGATTCAATCCAATTGTCATATGTCATAGCGTCTTTAATGTTTCGTGGTTCATCTTGACAAACGGTGAGTGCATAAACACAAGTTTCAGCATCAGTATGAAGTCGTTGTCTCGTCATGACTGGGTTGGAAGGATCACCAATCACATTTACTAAGGGATGATCTTTTGTCCATTTATGTGTCGAAGGGTGATGATTGAATGTTGCATGCATATTAGACGGATCCAAATTGCGTGAAGATGACTCGCCAATGTCAGGAATGGTTGGAGCCAGAGCAAATGGATTGAAGAAAGCATTTCCGTCATAATCTGCGGGTGCGGGTACTTCATGATTTTGTGATTCATCAGCTGTGTCAGTGTTGGAAGCAATGTGTTCTTCTGTTGATTGAGAATCATTCAGAGGTGCATCTGGTGCAACAGTTGTTGTTGTTGGAGCAGATGTATCGATTATTGGATTATGATCAGGGTGTGCAGCGGAAACAGTCGATACATCTGGAGCACTACTTTTGGGAATCTCATCAAACAGAGGAGCAAACAAAGTTTCCAATTGTTGACGAGTGAATTCCATAGGTGGAACAGCTGATGAAGAGGGAAAATTTAGACGGTTGGATGCGGGTCCTAAGCGGTTTTGCTCAGAAGCCATTTCGGTAAGCTCATCAAAGTTAACATGAACGGTTTCCATCATTTGTCGAGTTCGACGATTCCAAATTTTAAATCCTTTCGAATTTTCACAGTAACCAATGAACACTCCAATGTCAGCTTTCGGCTGAAGTTTACCAATATCATCACGATCATTTTTTGGATAGCAAAGTGCACCAAAAACATGAAAATATCTGATATCTGGTTTGCGGTTGTGAACAATCTCATATGGAGTTTTATTATGGCGCGTATGAATGATGGAATGGTTTTGAGTAAAACATGCAGTTGAAACAGCTTCAGCCCATAAGAAATCCGGTAAGTGTGAAAAAATCAACATTGTTCGAGCAGCCTCCACTAATGTCCGGTTTCGTCTTTCAACAACACCATTTTGTTCAGGAGTACGAGCAATCGAGGTCTGATGTGTGATTCCAACTTTCTCAAAATATGCACGAAGTGTTTGATTTTTGAATTCAGTTCCATTGTCTGTTCGTATAACGCGGACAGTGTTTTTGAGTTGAATCTGAATCTTTGTGAGAAAGGTGATAATCATTGTTGGAGCTTGATCTTTAGTTCGGAGAAAATAGACCCAAGTCCATCGTGAATAATCATCAACAATAACCAGAATGTAACGTTTTCCGTTCATACTTTGTACACGCATGGGGCCACATAAATCCATATGAAGCAAATTAAGAACATGGTGAGAACTTGGTTCTGGTTTGGAAGGAAAGTTAGATCTCTTGCTCTTGCCTTGTTCACAAGCCGAACATAAATGATCTTTGGTGTATCGGAACCTTGGAAGACCATCAACTAACTTATGACGAGCGAGTTCAGTCATGGTTTTGAAGTTTAAATGAGAGAGCCTTTTATGCCATAACCATGATTTTGTTGAAGTTGCTTTGGAGAGAAGACAAATCGGTGAAGATGCAATCATATCGGACATAGGAATCGTATAAAGATTTGTGCTCCGATTGCCGGTGAGTAAATCATGTCCTTCCAAATCACGTATGTAACATGTGTTGGAGCGAAACGCAACTTCCAAATCAGCATCACAGAATTGTCCAACTGAGAAAAGATTGTGTCCAAGACCTTCAACATAATAAACCCGACTGATCTCTATGTTTCCATTAACATAATCTCCATATCCCATTATTGCAGCAAAATGATCATTCCCGAATCTGACAGTACCGATGAATTTTGAAACAAAATTTACTAAGAGCTTTAGATTGCCTGTCATATGCCGGGTACATCCGCTATCAACAATCCACAGAACGAGTTGAATCACCTGCAACACAAGAAGACAAAGAGGGTGGTATGATAGAAGCAGTGGAACCCAAAGAGTTAGTGGGTTCCATTATGTTAGTGTTACACACATTTGCACATTTAGGAATCCATTTAAAACTTGAGGTACGCTGCAACCATTGTTGCCATAACCAATTATTTTTCGCTTTGGTCTTAGTGAAGTCACTAGGTGAGAACACTTTCTTAGGAGATGTTTTTGCAGTAATGGGTGTGTCTACAGATTTCTCAGAATCTACACTGTGCACCTTCCCTAAATTCGATTTTGCAACTATAGTGGACCTAGAGGAAGGGCCAATAACAGATTTCTTAGAACGAGCTAACAGAGAATTTGCAACACATTTTACATGATTACCAGACATCATACTTTTACGAAAAAA